>JABMCL010002885.1:540000-545000 GCA_018857735.1 Alviniconcha marisindica | reverse complement strand
TGTGTGTGTGTGTGTGTGTGTGTGTGTGTGTGTGTGTGTGTGTGTGTGTGTGTTTGTGTGTGGTGTGTGTGTGTTTGTGTGTGTGAGTGTGTGTGTGTGTGTGTGTGTGTGTGTGTGTGTGTGTGTGTGTGTGTGTGTGTGTGTGTGTGTGTGTGTGTGATGATAATGATGATGACGATAATGTACGACAGTGAAATCAGTCACATTGTGAAATAACGGAAAGGTTAACTGAAATGGCTGATTCACACAAGTGTTTCACGAAGTACGCAGAAGCCTCAAACACTCAAAAAATATTTTTATTTTATTTAGGCAGAACCAAAACAAAGTGCACATTGTGGCATAATTATTCGATCTTTTTGAGCGAAGAAACATACAGGAAGACATCTACTTTAAGGCTGAAAAGGATAATGTGAAGATAATTTTTAATAGGATAACCATAAGGATGGCGTGCATGCACCGTCCCTTCGTTCTGTAATCTCTCTCTCTCTCTCTCTCTCTCTCTCTCTCTCTCTCTCTCTCTCTCTCTCTCTCTCTCTCTCTCTCTCAGCACAGACATCAAACCATTACAGCAAGAACAAAGTGCAGAAGCAAACAAAAAGAGAGTCTGACAAAGATTAAATGGGACACACACACACACACACACACACACACACACACACACACACACACACACACACACACCACACACACACACACATAACTGGCACGTATACAACGCAAGCGCACACATACATACAAACATCAATATATATATACACACACGCGCGCGCGCGCGCGCCATCCGCACGCACGCACGCACGCACGCACGCACGCACGCACGCACGCACGCACGCACACACACACACACACACACACACACACACACACACACACCGAGCACGCACCCTCACCTCCAACACACATTTTAGGGTAATCCTTTCAAGCTACAAAACAACACTTAACACAATAACCGTTAAACGATGAAAAATTAGATGTAGGTACACTTATCTGTTTTGGATTGACCCGTTTTGGTTTAAACAAAAATTTATTCGAGACAAAATAAAGACACAAATAATCGTTATGTGCTCATCAACAAGCTTATAGGTGATGAGCTCATACAGTTGGAAAAAACACACAATGTATGGCGGACGAACAATTTCACTTCGCTAACAACAAAGGAGACGTAACAAAAAAATAACAACAATAAAAACTAAAAACTAAAAGCAAGAGAAAACAAAGAAAGAAGAAAGAAAGAAACAAGCAACAACAACAAAACACAAAAATACGAACAGTCACTAGAAAACAGTCAAAACAGATTGTAGTAGAAAAACAAACAAAAACAATGTTAGGTAGATAGATAGACTGGCTGGTGGCCTAAATAAATAAGCGAGAGAGAATTGGAATGTGGAGACAGAGGGGGGTGGGGAGAGGGAAAGGGAAAGATGGTTTGAAGTCATTTTTTTCTACAGTAGCATAATTATTAATTTTTGACAAAGTTCAGAGGTATGAGTAGGCAGTCGGTCATTTGTATAATCAAAACATATAATCACATATACAGAAGGAGTTAATTCTTGGATTTTTAACGTCCCTTAACTGTACTATGTTAAAAGGACAAATCACATGTGCACAGAAAGTCAGTATATACGGTCAAAAACAAACAAACAAACAAACAAAAAATAATCATATTACAGGTCAGCTACCTGCTAGCTTACAGTTCTGCTTTTAAAGTCGTTTAGATAGCTTAGTGAATTCATGGACAGTTAGGAATATGTGTTTGTTTTCTGGAAGTCGCAGGTCTAAGTTACCGTACAGTAGTGTTCTAATATTGGTTTGGCTGCTAGGGAGGGTAAGTATTGTTCTTGCGCGGGTGTTAATGTAGTTAGGACAGTGAAGGAGGTAATGCTCGGCCGTTTCTCTGGAATAACCACAAGAACATTTTGGGTCGGTGCTTAAATGGCGGTTGACTAGGTCATTGTTAAGGTTACTCATTTCTAGGCGAAGGCGACAGTGAATGACTTGTGCATTTCTTTCTCCAAAGTAGTAATAGGCTGGAACTTTACTGTCGGACAAGGACAATGATCGTTTAAAAACACTTAAAGATGTACTTTGTTGAACGCTAATGGGGAGAGAATTCCACTCTGCTGTGGTAGATGGAATGAAGGAGTTTCGATAAAGTTCAGTTTTGCATGTAGTCACATCTCTTTCTAATGGTCTGCGTCTGTGGTACGGATTAATGTGGGCGACTAAAAGGGGCAAGAGGTCACTTATATATTGGGGACAGAGGCCTAGTATCATTTTGTGGAACATCAAGAGTTTATGCCGTTTCCTTCTTTCCTTTAATGTGCAGAATCCGGATTCTTTGTAAAGTTTCTGGTGGCTAGTTCCGCGTATACCTCCTGTAATGATTCTTATGGCTTCTAGGTGCAGGTTTTCTAGCATTTTTGATTGAGTGTCGGTGCAGTTATCCCAGACGATATCAGCATAATCAAAAAGTGGGAGGATGAACGATTTGTACATAGTTTCTAACGCTTTTCTGCTTATTTTGTACTTATAAGACCGAAGACAGGAAATTAACATACTTGTTTTGTTTATAACAGACCTAATGTGTTCATCCCATCTGCAGTTGTTTTGTAAGATTATTCCTAGGTGTTTGTGAGATGGTGTTTCTTTTAGAGTTGTGCTGCCAAAAGTGAGTTGTTGATTTTGATTCTGACCTCTAGTAAAGTTTAGTTGTTCAGTTTTTTCTTCGTTAAATCTAACTTTCCATTTTTTGGCCCATTCATTAATTTTTTCTAAGTCATGGTTCAGTATTTCGGCACGCGAGTCGGGGTTGTTCAGTGCCAAGGACAAACTAGTGTCGTCTGCAAATAACTTGATCACGGACTCAATATTGTTAACAATGTCATTAATATAAATCAAGAACAGAAGAGGTCTGAGCACAGAGCCTTGTGGGACTCCTGCTGAAACACTCTTAAAATCGGACTTCTCCCCTTTAATTACAGTAGCCTGCATGCGACATGATAAATAGTCCCGAAATCAGTTAAGCAATTTTCCTCTGATGCCGACGGCTTCCAGTTTTGATAGCAGGCCTGTGTTGACCCGTTTTGTTATGTTGGTGGGTGTATGGTAGATTTTCTTTATGTAGGAATATACAGTTCACGATCTCCGCATCTCGCTGTCTAACACACACACACACACACACACACACACACACACACACACACACACACACACACACACACACACACACACACACACACACACACACACACACACACACACACACACACACACACGCTCAGTCTCTCTCTCTCTCCCCCTCCCACTCTCTCTCACGTTCCCACACCAACCACTCACACACACACACACACACACACACACACACACACACACACACACACACACACACACACACACACACACACACACACACACACGCTCTCTCTCTCTCCTCACGTTCCACACCAACACACACACACACACATACACACACACACACACACACACACACACACACACACCACACAACACACACACACACACACACGCACGCACACACACACACACAACACACACACACACACAACATACACACACACACACACACACACACACACACACACACAACACACACACACACACACACACGCACAACATACATACACGCACACACACACACACACACACGCACACTCCCCCCCCCCCCACATACACCCCCCCCACCCCCCCACACACACTGCACACATCGTCAATACATATACCACAGTGTGCCTGCTACACGTCAGACGTGCGCCACTGTTCCACACCACTGCTCCGTCGGTCGGCCGACAGCGTGTTGCCGGAACAGGTTAAGACTGACTGGCAACAAAAATACAACCGGACAATATTTGTTAAAAACAATAACAACACGAACACACACACACACACACACACACACACACACACACACACACACACACACACACACACACACACACACACACACACACACACACCACCACGTACACACACACACACACACACACACACACACACACACACACACACACACACACACACGTACACACACACATACACACACACACACACACACACACACACACACACACACTACACACACACAACACACACCCACACCCACACAACACACACCACACACACAACACACACACACACCACACACACACACACACACACACACACACACACACACACACACACACACACACACACACACACACACACACACACACACACACACACACACACACACACACACACACACACACACACACACACACACACACAATCTATCAGATATGAATCAGAAGACGAGCAAGGTTAAATCTAATAATAAAGTCCTAGTACGAAGTTATCAACAGTCAATCTTTCGAATCCTGACCACGTCAGAATATAGATCTGCATACTTCATCTACTGCCAGGAATTCTGCCTTCCTGGATGATCTCCCCCTACCCCCCCCCCCCCCCCCCACCCCCCCACCCCCACGGTGTCTTTTACGTCGACAGAGTGACACACATACAGTGACACCCAAACTCCAGGCACTGGTTTACGACATCCTTCCTTTGGAGGATGGTGCCGGAAAGCGATGCTCGGAGTGTGCGTGACACTTTGACACAGTTACTAACCTCCTCGTACAGTTTGTTGCTGAGTGCTGGCGACATGTTGTCAGGTGGCCGACTCCTGTCATTCCTGAAAGAACATTTGACCGTATAAATTAACCCTTTCTCTGCCCTTGTGAGTGACATCATAACTATGACGTTTATGGCGAAGGGGCTTCCGTCTGCCAGAAAGACGTCATAGGTTGTTCGGCTGGAATTCTAACCGTTCATACATGCTCAGGACAGACATAGTTCTTCGTTTTCAACAAATTTTAATCATTATATTTGGTACATTTGTACACACATGACAACGGGCATTTTCTCCATACGCCTTTGCACACACACACACACACACACACACACACACACACACACACAACACACACACACACACACACACA
>JABMCL010002885.1:532500-535000 GCA_018857735.1 Alviniconcha marisindica | reverse complement strand
TGTACATCGTCTGCATAACAAGTGAGGTAAGACCAGCCTTGGAATGTGGGATTTCCCTTGTACATCGTCTGCATTACAAGCGAAGTAAGAACAGCCTTGGGATGCATCTGCATAATAAGCGAGGCATGAACAATCTTGGTTCGTTGGATTTGTTTTATGTACATCATCTGCATAATAAACATGGTAGGAACAGTGTTGGGATATTGGATTTTCCTTCTACATCACCTGCATAATAAGCCAGGCAAGAACAGCTTTGGATTTCCCTCGTACAGAAGCACAACCCATAAAGCACACACACACACACAGACAGACACACAGAACAGACACAGACACACACACACACACACACACACACACACACACACACACACACACACCACACACACACACACAGACACACACACACACACACACACAGACACACACAGACACACACACACACACACCACACACAGACACACACACACACACACACACACACACACACACACACACAAAGCAGACACACAGACACACGACAACACACACACACACACACACACACACACACACACAGATACACACACACACACACACACACACACACACACACACACACACACACACACACCACACACCACACACACACACACACACACACACACAGCACACACACACACACACACACCACAACACACACACACACACACAACACACACACACACACACACACTACACACACACACACACACACACACACACCACACACACACACACACACACACACACACACACACACACACAATGCTCCATTGAACGAACAACTAGCTAGAAGAAAACGACTACTAGCGTTCTAAAACAAGATCCAAACAAGTAAAAGGTTAAAAAGAACTTTGTTTATTAAGACAAAACGCAACATGCAAATTGTCGGGGTAATTCCCCTTTATCAAGCCACAAAACAACACTTAAACAACAATTAAACAGTGAAAAATGAGATGTAGAACTAGGACAAACCCTTTAAGGCGCGCAGACACAACCTAAACACACACACACACGCCAGCTGTATGGACTATCGAAACAAGTAATAGGACATAGGCCTGCAGGCACAACCCTTTAAAGCCACAGGCACAACCCTTTAAAGCACACAGGCACAACACTTTAAAGCACAGGCACAACCCTTTAAAGCCCACAGGAACAACCCTTTAAGCACATAGGCACAACCCTTTAAAGCACACAGGCACAACCCTTTAAAGCACACAGGTACAACACTTTAAAGCACAGGCACAACCCTTTAAAGCACACAGGAACAACCCTTTAAAACACATAGGCACAACCCTTTAAAGCACACAGGCACAACCCTTTAAAGCACACAGGCACAACCCTTTAAAGCACAGGCACAACCCTTTAAAGCCCACAGGCACAACCCTTTAAAGCACACAGGCACAACCCTTTAAACCCACACAGGCACAACCCTTTAAAGCCACAGGCACAACCCTTTAAAGCACACAGGCACAACCCTTTAAAGCACACAGGCACAACCCTTTAAAGCACACAGGCACAACCTAAACACACACACACACACACACACACACACACACACACACACTCACACACACACACACACACTCACATACACAGGCACATGCCAGCTGTATGGAATATTGAAACAACAAGGCATAATCCCGTAGGCACAACCTCCTTTTAAGGCACACAGGCACAATTAACCTAAAGACCCAAAGGAAGGACTAACGTGCAATAACCTTCTAAACACACACACACACACACACACACACACACACACACACACACACACACACACACACACACACACACACACCCACACACACACACACACACACACACACAGCACACACACTACAACACACACACACTCAACACCACACACACACCACTACACACACAGCACAATACACCTAACAACACCACAGAAGACTACACCACATCAACACTCAACAACACACACACACACACACACACACACACACACACACACACACACACACACACAACAAAAACACAAACAACAACAACAACAACACAAACAACAACAACAACAACAACAACAACAACAACACAAACAACAACAAACTTACAAAGAACGTTTGATCCGAGTTCATTGTCATGGACGCTCGCTGCCACTCCCCTCCTTGGCTTAATCCGTCCAAGCTCCACACTTGCAGGCCGACGTATTGTGCGGCGGAGGTTTGACTAACGAGGTAAGCGTCCAGGTGACCAGCCCCGCTTCCGTGCAGGTAATAGGAAAATGTCAGGCATCCTTTCTGGTGGCTGGGGATCGCTGGCAGGCCTGGGCTGAGGAGAAAGGCCGTGTTCGTCGGCTGCGTCTTGGATGGAGCTTTCAGGCACACGTAGTGATCTGCAGCCAGTGATGATAGCAGTCTGTCAGTAGTAGTAGTAGTAGTAGTAAGTAGTAGTAGGTAGTAGTAGTAGGAGTAATAGTAGGAGTAGGAGTAGTAGTAGTAAGTAGGAGGAGGAGGAGGAG
>JABMCL010002885.1:522500-527500 GCA_018857735.1 Alviniconcha marisindica | reverse complement strand
CACCATCGATCGCCTGGAGGACCGAGGCTTGGAAAGAGGAAGGACCAGAGAGGGCCATCTTCAGTTAGACGAACACTGGAACTGTTTCCATGGCAACATTGGGGACAGTTCTGAGAGACGGGGTGGAGCGCATGAGGGGTTTTCCGCGCGCATAGATGCCCTCTTGAACTAAACAGAACTGTATTGCTGCAATCCTGGCTGGAAGTTCAGTGTAAATAAAGTTACCTCAAGGTAGAGAGAGTAATTAAGTAATTGTTTTAGGTGTGTTGGTCGTTTTCTTGCCCTTTGGGTTGGAAGTTTAATTTAAATGACATAATAATAATAAATAATAATAATAGATATCTTTTGTATAGCGCTATTCTATGGTCTCCACAAACTCACTGCGCTTAATTGCAACATTCTCCAACATTTTCAAAATGAGAAAACTATTAAAGATGACATGTTCAAGAAAGTGATATATATACGATAACTAACAACACACACACACACACACACACACACACACACACACACACACACACACACACATGTTAACAAATGTACTATTTCCTCTACAGACGAAATGAACAAAGGAGGTAACTGCGGTCGACCGACGTCACTTGTGTGGCAAGGGACAGAGACCCATAAGGGACAGAGACCCATAATTATCGTCTGCGATAACTGTTACCTGGCATGCGACTATAAATACGACGTCGGTAAACTCCACCAAGATGACATCACATCCTCAATTCCCTAAGGGCATTTTACAGATCGGAGCATATATATTATAATACGTATCCCAAACAAAAGCAGGCCCTATACAGATTGAGTATATAATTATTAGAACACTGTTAACTGACCTCCAGTGGTGCCATGCATCGTGTGATCTCCATGTGGTCCATTTTCAGACAGGGTCGTAGGTCCTTGCCCTAGAAACCAGTCCAAGTTGTCTTCGGTTCCCTCCATGTTTTTCCAATCGCAAGTGCGTGTGTTGGGTTCAAAGTTGCAGAAAAGGCCCCCTCCTTAGCGAGGATAAGTACAGGGAAAAACGTGTCATTATAAACATGGCTGTCGGTTTGTGTGTGTGTGTGTGTGTGTGTGTGTGTGTGTGTGTGTGTGTGTGTGTGTGTGTGTGTGTGTGTGTGTGCGCGCGCGCGTGCGCGTGTGTGCATGTGTAAGTATATGCGTGCGTGTGTGCATGTGTATGTATGTACGTGCGTGCGTGCACGCGTGTGTCTATGTATGTATGTATGTATGTGCGTGCTTCTACGTACGTGCATGCATGCGTGCGTGCCTGTGTTGCGCGTCATGTGTGTGTGTGTGTGTGTGTGTGAGAGAGAGAGAGAGAGAGAAGAGAGAGAGAGAGAGAGAGAGAGAGAGAGAGAGAGAGAGAGAGAGAGAGAGAGAGAGAGAGTAGAGAGTATGTATGTGTGCTGATCGTATGTTTACCGGTGTGTGGCATTGCCTGAACTGACATACTAGGGCTTACAGATCAGACAAAATCTACAACAGCATCCATACCACACGCGTGACATTGGTTAGTGCTTTGTCAAATTGCATTTAGTAAGTACTTTTAAATCAAATGTTTCAGCTTCCTGCAAGACACATTGTCTGGCATCAAAAAACCCATTTCCTTATTCTTTTACCTCTTGCTCTGTGCATCATCATACTTACCATCGCTAGCAACTGTAAACACACCGAAAACACAAATGATAATCCACACGGAAAGAAACTGGGCCATTTATTTACGATTCCATCGACACAAAACAGGCCTTTAGCATAAACCAACACGTTGTCAGCTGTGCGTGAAAAATCTGTTGAAATGAGAAAAACAAGTCCTGATTCCATACACATTCATCGTTTCTAAAAATCTGCGTTCGGACTACACACGCTATATCTCAACAAAACTAAACCTGAAAACTGTTTCCGCTACAATGACGAAAGCCGCGTTTATAGATAGGACTGGAAATAATTATGCCGCTCGTCTGGGATGGGCTGAAGGGGACCTGGTGGGGTAAGGGCGCTTTAGGCCTGCCGTACGTTGCAAATCACAGTATCGACTGATCATCACTCAGCTATTCGGCTCACTTCACAGAGTTATGTTTTTCTCTGTTACAGCATTGTGCACAGCGCTGAGTGTCATGGTGTACACAGACCTTGCGCCGAGACGGCAGCAGTTTCACGTGGCACCAGCCATGCCAGCGCTGTAAGTACACCACTTCGGTGGATATTAAAAAAAAAAAAAAAACGCGCTATGGAAAGCTAGTCACTCATGTAGAATTGCATGCGAGCGCAGTGAGTCTGCTCAAGAGAGCGGAGAACAGCGCTATATAAGCGATCATCAATCAATCAATCAATCACATCTCGACTATCAATTTCATATTCCCTTTTTTTCTTCTCCTGCTTCCCTTTTTTGTTTCTTTTTTGTTTGTTATAATTTTAATTTGTTTTTATTTATATCTTTTCACGTAAGTTATGTTCTCCTTTTTTTGCGTTTTAATTCGAGGGCTAGCTGTTAGCTCCATCTCAGCGATAACTGTGGACAGTTAATTGAGTCCTTTTTATTTCAGCCATCGTTTTGCTGCTGTTGTTCTTATTGCTGTTGTTGTTTTTATTGCTGCTGTTGTTGTTGTTGTTGCTGTTGTTGTTGTTGTTGCTGTTGTTGTTGTTGTTGCTGCTGTTGTTGTTGTTGCTGTTGTTGTTGTTGTGGCTGTTGTTGTTGTTGTTGTTGCTGTTGTTGTTGTTGCTGTTGTTGTTGTTGTTGCTGTGTTGTTGTTGTTGTTGCATTGTTGTTGTTGTTGCTGTTGTTGTTGTTGTTGCTGCTGTTGTTGTTGTTGTTGCTGTTGTTGTTGTTGTTGTTGTTGTTGTTGTTGTTGTTGTTGTTGTTGTTGTTGCTGTTGTTGTTGTTGTTGTTGCTGTTGTTGTTGTTGTGGCGTTCCCAAGTTGAACGCTCCGGGGGTCACCCGGTATATTTGACACTATGCTGACAAAGGCATTCCATATGGTGAGAGGACTGCGTCCAGATCGTTTTTAAAAATTCTTTATTTTACCCCATCTCACGGGCAGCCGCACACCGTCTTCGGAGGATTTATCTCCCTTTCTGGAGGGTGGACGCTGTTCACGAAGGAGCATATCATGGTTGAAGACAGTCCCCGCATAACTATGGAGCGCATAGTAACATTTTAACGATGACTAAAAAAATAAAATAAAAACTTTTTGTTTTTGTTTTCGGTAAAGTGACTGCCTCTTTTCCTCTCGTTGCTTGAAAAATGCGAATCGCCAAACATTTCGAGACTCGCAGCACATAGTTCAGGAGCTGTTTGAGAGTCGAGGTGGCCGTCCTGGGCTGTCCGTCCTAACGAGCTTTCTGGTTTCCGTGGACGTATAGCTATATTGAACCATGCTCACACATTGGTCTCAGCTTGTCCCTAATATGTCAGCCGACATCCGAGGACATTAAGCAACACACCAGCAACATTTCAAGGGATGACCGCTAGAATCCAGTATGTTGCTTCTTATTTCCACTAAAAATACATAGTTCTAGCTGTCAGCCTTTGACTTGCGTATGTTTTGTATTGTAACAAGCAAAAAGCATTCGAGTCAACTTTTTTTTTTTGGGGTGGGGGGTTCGATCTCCGTCTGGAACGCTGCAGTCACATTTGTTTAAGATTCTTTTCTAAAGGATAATAATTAATATGACGCAGAAACAAAAGCGATAATCCCAAGCAACCCCCCCCTCTCCACACACACGCACGCATACACGCACACACACACAGACACACAGACACGCACACACACACACACACACACACACGTGCGCGCGCACGCACGCACGCACGCACGCACGCACACACGCACGCACGCACGCACGCACACACACACACACACACAGAAGGTCAGTCAGCAATATCATCGTATCAAATTATTTATGTGTCTGTTTAGACGTTTGTTCATTGGATACTAGCATTTAACTTTTTTTCATCCACGGATTTATTCAAATGCTTGATGATGTCACCCCCTTTTTTCCCTTTTTTTTTTTTTTTGCAGTTCACTTATTTGTTTAAATATCAATTAATTAGTAACACCTACAAGAACAAAGGGCTATCTATTCTATTGACGCTATTGATTTTTTCTATTGTATTGGGGGAGGGGGAGAGAGAGAGAGAGAGAGAGAGAGAGAGAGAGAGAGAGAGAGAGAGAGAGAGAGAGAGAGAGAGAGAGAGAGGATGAGAGAGAGAGAGAGAGAGATGATGATTGATTGATTGATTGATGAACTTTATTTCTCAACGTTGAAGATATTAGCACAAAGGCCGACTCACATATCTGCCGTTGCTACAGTACTACTAATAACCAAGACATTCACAGAGAGAGAGAGAGAGAGAGGAGAGAGAGAGAGAGAGAGAGAGAGAGAGAGAGAGAGAGAGAGAGAGAGAGAGAGAGAGAGAGAGAGAGAGAGAGAGCACAGACAGACAGACAGACAGACAGCAAGACAGACGACGACAGACAGACGACAGACGGAAGAGCAGAGAGAGGAGAGAGAGAGAGAGAGAGAGAGAGAGAGAGAGAGAGAGAGAGAGAGAGAGAGAGAGAGAGAGAGAGAGAGAGAGGTCTTCTCAGGAGACGTACATTTAGCCTGCAAAGTACTGGCGATCCTCAGTTATCAAGTTCGACATGGTTCGGATAACCCCTGCAACGTAACTGGTCAGATGAATGTGCCGATAGATACGAGGGTGATGTCTTGTTGCTGTGTTTACTCGTGCAAACGGCGAAACTGAATAGAAAGCAACAGAAATAATTCAATATTCTCTTTCACACAGGTAGACATATGTTATAGAGCGATAGACAGCAAACTCTCGCTAAAACAGATACATGCGCAGTGAGGTGACACAGACAGGCTGTCCAGGACTTGGCGAACGCACACACACACACACACACACACACACACACACACACACACACACACACACACACACGCACGCACGCACGCACGCACGCACGCACGCACGCACGCACGCACGCAC
>JABMCL010002885.1:515000-517500 GCA_018857735.1 Alviniconcha marisindica | reverse complement strand
GAACAATGCACGGTGAAGCAGGCCTAAATCTAGCAACGAGGGAACAATGCACGGTGAAGCAGGCCTAAATCTAGCAACGAGGGAACAATGCACGGTGAAGCAGGCCTAAATCTAGCAACAGGGGAACAATGCACGGTGAAGCAGGCCTAAATCTAGCAACGAGGGAACAATGCACGGTGAAGCAGGCCTAAATCTAGCAACGAGGGAACAATGCACGATGAAGCAGGCCTAAATCTAGCAACAGGGGAACAATGCACGGTGAAGCAGGCCTAAGTCTAACAGACAGTCGTGAGTGAGCAAGGGGGACAATGCACGGGAGTGGAATGAAACGTCAGGGAGCCAATGGTCGGCCGGCAGGGAGATGGAGATGGAGATGGGGGTTGGAAACGGCTGCTTTTCATTGGCGAAGAGCGAACCAACATGGCCGAGCCTTGAGTAACTCAAATTTAGAGAGAGAGAGAGAGAGAGAGAGAGAGAGAGAGAGAGAGAGAGAGAGAGAGAGAGAGAGAGAGAGAGAGAGAGAGAGAGAGAGAGAGAGAGAGAGAGAGAGAGAGAGAGAGAGAGAGAGAGAGAGAGAGAGAGAGAGAGAGAGAGAGAGAGGCAAACAAACACACAAACAAATTTGTTGACAGAACAACGTTTTCAAGCCTGCAGAAGGAAATATTTTGTTCATTTTGAACGTTTTTAGGCCAACTGACGTTTTCACTTGCGGTCCCCTTTAAGTTAAACGCAGTTGATTAGCGCAAACGACGACGGTGTCCGTGTTATACGTAGCATGAACTGGCGAACTGGGTGGACACACTGAGGCTTCGAATCGGTCGAGGCTGAAGAGCACAAAACAAAATTTTCGTGGTCTATATGCACATAGACCACGAAGATTTTGTTCTCTTCAGATGTGTGAAATTTCCGACTCCCTGGTTCGATCGTGTAGTCTGTGGACGCTGCTTCCTTCACAAGTGGAGATGGGAAACTGGAAAGAGAGAGAGAGAGAGAGACATAAAAGAAGAGAAATAAAAGGGATGAATGAATCTCTGCATCCCGAAATCAGTGCATAGAAGATAGAGGAAGAGGAAGAGGAGGTGAAGGAGGATGAGTCGGAGGAGAAGTAAGAGGAAGCGGAGGAGGAGGAGAAAAAGAAAGGAGAAGAAGAGGAGGTGAAAGAAGAGGAGAAAAAGAAAGGAGAAGAAGAGGAGGTGAAAGAAGAGGAGAAAAAGAAAGCAGAAGAAGAGGAGGTGAAAGAAGAGGAGAAGAAGAAAGAGGAAGAAGAAGAGGTGAAGGAGGAGGAGAAGAAAGAAGAGGAAGAGGAGGTGAAGGAGGAGGAGAAGAATGAGGAGGAGAAGAATGAGGAGGAGAAGAAGAAAGAGGAAGAAGAAGAGGAAGTGGAGGAGGAGGAGGAGAAGAAAGAGGAAGAAGAGGAGAAGAAGAATGAGGAGGAGAAGAAGAAAGAGGAAGAAGAAGAGGAGGTGAAGGAGGAGGAGAAGAAGAGGAAGAAGAGGAGGTGAAGGAGGAGGAGAAGAAGAAAGAGGAAGAAGAAGAGGAGGTGAAAGAAGAGGAGAAGAAGAAAGAGAAAGAAAAGGAGGAGGCAAATGAGGAGGAGAAGAATGAGAAGGAGAAGAAGAAAGAGGAAGAAGATGAGGAGGTGAGGGAGGAGGAGGAGGAGAAGAAGATGGAGGAGGAGAAGGAGGAGGAAGAGGAGGAAAAGGGCAAAAGCCTACCAACTGACAGCCAAATGATTGCATATCGTTTGTTCGTACATTAACTGTTTTGTTTGTTACCGGAAAACAAAGAAGTTCTTTTCAACCACTGTTGTGTATTGGTCTTATTCAGAACACTATAACAGTCAACTCAGTCTCTTCCAGTCTCTTCTAAAATGTTCAGTTATTTTATACTCAAAATTTTCATGACACTTTTTTAATTCAGTCTCTTTCAAACAACAACAACAACAACAAACAACAACAACAACAACAACAACAACAACAACAACAACAACAACAACAACAACAACACACACACACACACACACACACACACACACACACACACACACACACACACACACACACACACACACACACACACAAACTTCCGAAGACGGCGTGTAGCGACATGCCAACGTGGCGAGGTTACCCAAAACGATTACACACGCACCTTACGGAAGGCATCCTAATTTTGTCAGTCTAGAACTGCATAATAATACTGGGTGACAGCTAGCCGAGTGTTCAGCCTAGGGAATGCTACAGAAATAAACAAACAAAAAAGACAAGCTCTTTCAGACTCACGTCTTCTCTGCACGCCGACGGGCTGTCGTAGTCTCCAAGTCCAGAGTCCGTGTCCATCGACTGCATGTCCACCTGCGATTAAGGCCGAGGCAGATGCATTGTCAATGTAACATTCTTAACAATACTCAAGACTGAGGGCACGTACGGTCACGAAATCGAAAGTGAGACTGGGCACAATGTTGATCTGCGGTCATGCTTTACACTGAGCTGCTGTTCTTACT
>JABMCL010002885.1:505000-507500 GCA_018857735.1 Alviniconcha marisindica | reverse complement strand
TGGTCGTAGTTGTGGGCGTGGGTGTTGTAGTCGTTGGGGACGATTTTGTGCGGGTGGTTGCGGTTGGTGATGTAGTCCGTGTTGTTGTGGTGGTGGTGGCGGTGTGTGTTGTTGTTGTGGTAGTAGTGGATGCAGCTGTAGTAGATGTTGTCGTGGTGGGGGTGGTTCTTGAGGTGGGCATGCTTATTGTGGTAGATGTGGCAGTTGTGGTGGGTGTTGTAGTTGTTGTGGTAGGTGTAGTTGCTGTGGTGGGTGTAATTGTTGTTGTTGTGGGTGTACTTTTAGTTGTGGTAGGTGTAGTTGTTTTAGTGGGTGTAGTAGTTGTTGTTGGTGTTGTGGTTGTGGTGGGTGTAGTAGTTGTGGCGGGTGTCGCAGTTGTGGTGGGTGTAGTTGCTGTTGTGGTTGATGTCGCTGTAGTTGTGGTGGGTGTTGCAGTTGTTGTGATGGGTGTCGTAGTAGTTGTGGTGAGTATAGTTGTTGTAGTGGGCGTTCTTTTAGTCGTTGTGGTGGGTGCAGTTGTTGTGGTGGGTGTCGTTGTAGTTGTGGTAGGTGTCGTTGTAGTTGTCGTGGGTGTCGTTGTAGTTGTGGTGGGTGTAGTAGTTGTCGTTGTGGGTGTAGTAGTTGTGGTGGGCGTTTTAGTCGTTGTGGTGGGTGCAGTTGTTGTGGTGGGTGTCGTTGTAGTTGTGGTAGGTGTCGTTGTAGTTGTAGTGGGTGTCGTTGTAGTTGTGGTGGGTGTAGTAGTTGTCGTGCTGGGTGTACTAGTTGTTGTGGTGGGCGTCGTTGTAGTTGTGGTAGGTGTCGTTGTAGTTGTGGGTGTAGTAGTTGTTGTGGTGGGTGTCGTTGTAGTTATGGTGGGTGTAGTAGTTGTTGTGGTGTGTGTCGTTGTAGTTGTGGTGGGTGTAGTAGTTGTGGTGGGTGTAGTTGTTGTGGTGGGTGTAGTCGTTGTGGTGGGTGTAGTCGTTGTGGTGGGTGTAGTCATTGTGGTGGGTGTAGTTGTAGTTGTGGTGGGTGTAGTAGTTGTGGTAGGTATCGCTGTAGTTGTGCTGGGTGTAGCTGTAGTTGTAGTGGGTGTAGTAGTTGTGGTAGGTATCGCTGTAGTTGTGGTGGGTGTAGTAGTTGTTGTGCTGGTTGTCGTTGTAGCTGTGGTTGGTGTTGTCGTTGTGGTGGGTGTCGTAGTTGATGTGGGTGTCGTTGTAGTTGTGGTGGGTGTAGTAGTTGAGGTGGGTGTCGTTGTAGTTGTGGTGGGTGTAGTAGTGGTGGTGGGTGTCGTTGTAGTTGTGGTAGGTGTAGTTGTTGTGGGTGTCGTTGTAGTTGTGGTTGGTGTCGTAGTTGTTGTGATCAGTGTCGTGGTGGTAGTAGGTGTCGTAGTTGTTGAGGTGGGTGTAGTAGTTGTTGTGGTTGTTGTTGTAGCTGTTGTGGGTGTAGTTGTTGTGGTGGATGTCATTGTAGTTGTGGTGGGTGTCGTGGTCGTTGTGATCAGTGTTGTGGTGGTAGTAGGTTTCGTAGTTGTTGAGGTGGGTGTAGTGGGTGTAGTAGTTGTGGTGGGTGTTGTGGTTGTGGTAGGTTTACTTGTTGTGGTGGTTGTCGTAGATGTTGTGGTGGGTGTCGTAGTTGTGGTGGGTGTTGTGGTTGAGGTAGGTGTAGTCGTTGTGGTAGGTGTAGTAGTTGTGGTGGGTGTTGTGGTTGTGGTGGGTGTTGTGGTTGTGGTGGGTGTAGTTGTGGTGGTGGGTGTAGTAGTTGTGGTAGGTGTAGTGGTTGTGGTATGTGTAGTTGTGCTGGGTGTAGTTGTTGTGGTGGGTGTTGTAGTTGTTGTGGTCGGAACTGTTGCAGAACCTGAAATCAGTCAATCAATAAATACCCTTTTGTTTGAAATCACAAACTCTCGGCGTCTCTCAATGTGCAACAGGGTGGAAGGTATGCTGAAATATAAAACTAGGCACAAAAACAGAAACGAATGCAATACAAAAAAAAAAAAAAAAAATAAAAAAATATACCCGATAGGAAACTCCAGCTATAACGTTTACCAAGAATTAGATAAGCTGTTGCTTAACTGCTCAATCAACAGTCAGCCACAAAACCTAAAAATAGCGAGGACTTATTTATTCCCTAAATAGCCAAGCTCCGCCCTACACACAGTACGTGTTTGACACGTGCCTTACATGGCATAGGACCCGACACGTGAAACACGTGCTCCATTTCTGTCACAGCTAGACACTGCACGAGCCCTTCTGTATCACGTGCAGCCTATTGCAATCACTAATTAAGCTACCCCATCCCTCTTTCTACGATTTTTTGTTTAGACCAATCTTTGTTTTAGATCATAGTGACCTCCCTGAACGGAAACCGTCCATCCCACTCTTCCCTACGCAAGAAAATGGGTATGACCTTCGTCCGCAACGCAAGGGGTTGGAAGAGTCCAATTTGCACACACGGACGGACAGACGAATGGTAAGCAAGGGCAATAACTATATCAAAATCAAATTGGAAAGAATGTTATTAT
>JABMCL010002885.1:487500-500000 GCA_018857735.1 Alviniconcha marisindica | reverse complement strand
CATCCTATGAGCTACCGGGGACCATGTAGGCAGAGGCGTGAGGAAGGGCGAACCGGAAGTCAACGTTGTGAGTGCTGCATCCTATGAGCTACCGGGGACCATGTGAGTGTGGTGGTCCCCACCTTTGGTGTTGTTGAAGGTGTGGTCATCCGAGGGGCCCGAAGAGGGGGCCCCAGCTCTGTGACTTCCCACCGCCCAGTCCCACGTGTCCGATAGCCCTGGCGGAGAGTCCGGAGTGCCGGACATATGCTCGTAATTGTGCCAGGCGCACACCATCTCAAAGCCGCAGTCTCCTGGAACACAAGATCGTAGATGTTGGGGAAAAACCTGCCAACTCCCAGCGACGTCTGGTCTAACAAAGCACCATCAACCCACTAGTTGTACTAACTGAACCAACCGCAAACGAACTCGGGGGGAAAAAGGCGGGGGGTGGGGTGGGGAGGGGGAAGAGAGAGAGAGAGACAGAGACAGAGACAGAGAGACGGAGAGAGAGAGAGACAGAGACAGAGACAGAGACAGAGACAGAGAGAGAGACAGACAGACAGACAGACAGACAGACAGACAGACAGACAGACAGAGAGACAGAGACAGAAACAGAGACAGAGAGACAGAGACAGAGAGACAGGAAGACAGAGACAGAGACAGAGAGAGATACACAGAGAGACAGAGAGAGACACAGAGAGAATTACAAAATCATTTTAAACGAATAAAGGAAAGCGACAGAAGAGTGAATATCTCTCTATCTCTCTATATACTGTAAAAAACACCAAAAAACAAACACATCTAGCAAGATTGGAAGTTAAAGAGAGAGAGAGAGAGAGAGAGAGAGAGAGAGAGAGAGAGAGAGAGAGAGAGAGAGAGAGAGAGAGAGAGAGAGAGAGAGATTGATTGATTGATTGATTGATTGATTGAACTTTATTTCTCAACGGTGAAGATATTACCACAAAGGCCGATTCACATATCTGCCGTTGCTACAATACTACTAATAACCAAGACATTCACAGTTAAATATTATTACAGAAGGCTATAGACAAATACAGCATCAGTAAAAATAAAAACAACAATTAATAAAATAATAATAATAATAACAACAACAACAGAGAGAGAGAGAGAGAGAGAGAGAGAGAGAGAGAGAGAGAGAGGGGAGAGAGAGAGAGAGAGAGAGAGAGAGAGAGAGAGAGAGAGAGAGAGGTGGCAGAGGGATCAGTACCATCCGCAGGACATGATTCCGGCACGGTGGAGATATCATCCACGGCCATATCGCCCAGGTACGTACTGCCAGAACTCGCCACGACACCTTCAAACACCAGCTGCACGAAATGATTTATAGTAGGTAACTACATCCATTACTTTATTGAGGTTATAAGTCCTTGCTGTTCCACGAGGACACCATACTTACCGAAAAATCGATTTTTAAAATGAAAAGTGCGTGGACACCCAAAAAGGACACCATACTTGTGTGTGTGTGTGTGTGTGTGTGTGTGTGTGTGTGTGTGTGTGTGTGTGTGTGTGTGTGTGTGTGCGCGCGCGTGCGTGTGCGTGTGTGTGTGTGTGTTTGTAGTATAGTCGTGCTTGTTTGTGTTTGTAGTGTAGCAAGGACTGGCTGTCAGGTCCAAATGCTACTACCCTTGAGTCCTTGAGTATTAAAGTATTCCAGTTTGTTCGAGTCTCTGATACAGACTAAATGGCAGCATCCACGGCGATGTTTCCGCGACTTTCGAACGAAGCAGGACGAAAAATCTAATACAAAACAAGAACTGCTGGTTCTTTTTTTAAAATTAAAAACAAAATTCCATTCCTGTCGAGAGGGCGGGTAATGGACTGTTTCCCCTTTTAAGAAACGATGACACACAGCAACTTCGGGATTATCTCTCACTTTCACACCAATGTTAGTACATTTCCCTTATCGTTTACCTTGAACTTCTGAGAGATCTGTGAGGCCGGTATGTTGACCTGTGCCACGTGCCACTGGTTGTGCTGGTCCCCTGACTTGGACCACAGTGGTCTGCTCTGCATTACCGTTCCTTTTAAAAGCTGAGGCAGGAAACGTTCAGGCAATGAGGACAATTCTGCAATGCATGTTGTAGAAGAAAACGGAGAAGAAAAGGAAGTCGGAAACACTCGTTGAAGGAGGAGGAGGAGAAGAAGAAGAAGAAGAAGTTTGCAATGCATGTTGTAGAAGAAAACGGAGAAGAAACGGAAGTCGGAAACGCACGTTGAAGGAGGAGGAGGAGGAGAAGAAGAAGTTTGCAATGCATGTTGGAGAAGAAAACTGAGAAGAAAAGGAAGTCGGAAACGCATGCTGAAGAAGAAGCAGAAGAAGAAGAAGAAGAAGAAAGAGGAGGAGGAGGAGTCTGCAATGCATGTTGCAGAAGAAGAAGAAGAAGAAGAAACTTGGTGTCTTACGCCCAGTAAGCAAAGAAGAAGAAGAAGAAGATGGAAGAGAAGAAAGAAGAAGAGGGGGAATAACAAGAATAGCAAGAAGAAGAGGAAGGAGAAGGGGAGGGAAAGAAGAATAACCAGAAGAAGAAGAAGAAGACCACAACCATCACCAGAGTGTTTGGTGTTGCTTTTTAATTAATTTGACATATATATATAAAACTCTTACGAAGATGACCATTTTCTTAAGTGGAACATGATGACCTGGTACGGTGACTTGGTACGATCACAACTAATGATCATAAGAAAGATCATAATAACGACGCTGTCAGATGTAGAATGTGGACGAATGCGAGACACTCTCATAACGCTGTCATGGGGTACCTTGACGTTGAGCGTGCCCATAGACGCCCCGTGCATGCTGTAGTAGAACTGCAGACAGACATCAGTGTGACTCGCGCCGAATTCTTTAGTCAGGAACCTGGCTGTCCCTCCGGCGTTGCTACTGGCCTCTGTGTACACGTAGTGACCTGCAGGAGACATGCAGTGACATGACAGCTATAGCCGTCTGACCCACATGGATATATACTGGCCTCTGTGTACACGTAGTGACCTGCAGTAGACATGCAGTGACATGACAGCTATAGCCGTCTGACCCACATGGATACTGGCCTCTGTGTACACATAATGACCTGCAATACACATGCAGTAACATGACAACTATAGCCGTCTGACCCACATGGATACTGGCCTCTGTGTACACATAATGACCTGCAATACACATGCAGTAACATGACAACTATAGCCGTCTGACCCACATGGATACTGGTCTCTGTGTACACGCAGTGACCTGCAAGCAGTATACAATTCAGTAACATGACAGCTATAGCCGTCTGACCCACATGGATACTGGCATCCGTGTACACGTAGTGACCTGCAATAGCAAGCACACGGTGAAATGACAGCTATAGTCCTCTGACCGGCGTTGATATACTGGCTTCCGTGTAGATAATAACAACAATAATAATAACTCTTTTATAGCGCTATACAATGTAAAAATGTACCAGCTTGCGGCGTTGTACACTATCACCATCAGTATGACAAGTAAAAAAAGGAAAGAAAAAGAAAAAAGAAAAAAGAAAAAGAAAAAAAGGACAAGTACTGTAAATGCGTGCATCAACACTCAAGCATTTCACGCCCAGCTACACACAATATGATTACACACAGACACAGACGCACAGACTTCTCGCTTGACTGTTTTTCCCGAGCACACACGCTCATAATACCGGGAGACTCATTCAACCCATTGTTCCAGGCAATTTTGTATCTAATGACATGAGTCAAGAAACTAGCGAATAGGCTACAGTGAAAAGACAACACCCCTCGTCCGTGAGCAGGTTTGGCCCAGCGGTAAGGCTTTCTGGTAAGCGGGCGGACGACGGTTCAAATCCCCTTCTGCTGTCAATTCTCCCCGGCAGAAGCTGTGGCTAAAAGACACTGTCAGTCTTGTGACTGTCTCCTCACAATTAACGAAACATTGAAATGGCTCTCATCGCTGCCTATCTTAATGCAGAAATCGAAATCATTCGTGTTATGACAGTGTATAGCGTTAGGTAGGGTATAGATCTCCCTACCCCTCACCTCCAGGGAGATCGGGCCCTACCGGTACCTCCCCGGAGACAAAAAACTCAGACAAACAGAACAAAAACCCACAAAAAAGAAAGAAGGAAGAATCGATGAATAAGACCCATGAACCACAAGGAGAGAGGTTTGAGGTTTTATTGTCTTCAGCTTACAAGCCCACAAGACAAGGGGGTACAAAACATGATCAACTTTCCATCACGCACAGCGACATGTAAAAATCATGTAGTTCTTTCAAAAGGGATAAGTAGTATGGATAATAAGGATGAATCATTTGCAAGCGCAAAATACAGTGCTTTGCCTGCAGAGATTTTCACATTTAATCCAAATCACTTAACAGATTCGTTTACATGTACATAACTAATTATATGCACATATATGTATTCACGTCTTTCCCTTTCCATACATTACATACACACACACCCGCACACACACACCCGCACGCACACACGCACGCACGCACGCACACACACACACACACACACACACACACACACACACACACACACACACACACACACACACACACACACACACACGAAGTGGAATCCACAAGGACCATCCAAGAATCAAGTATCTGCATACTTTGTCTGCTAGGTTAAGTGTTAAATGTTTTCGACTTTATTTCTCCTAACTTTCATAGCTTCTGTAATGTATTTTGTCAGTGCTATGATCTTGGTCTCGTTCTTTGAGGCAAGGAGTGCCCTTAAATAGTTTATACCGGATTGAACTGTATGTGAGTCAAGCATGCTATAATTCTTTCGCAGGTCTGTATAGGCCTGACAATGAAAAATAAATTTTATTTCGTCTTCTCTCTCTTGACCACACATTGGGCATGTAAAATCTCCCTGTCGTTCGGTGGAAAACCATTGTTTGTGACTTTTAAGTCCACACGCTCTTAATCTAAACCTAGCATACATACCTCGCAACCATTTGTTTGTAATGCACATTAAATATTTTTCAGCTTCGAAGGCGCATTTGAATGAATAAAACCATCTGTATTTATCGTCACTTTCCATCTCCGAACGCCAGTTTTGCTTGTAGCAGCAAATAAGCCTGTCTTTAAATTCAGCTATAAAATGTGACTCATAGCCAACACTCTGGCACAACCACACAATGCCAAATCCATTTTCCACCAACACAGCTTTAACATTCGTTACCCAATTCTGTTTGCCCGCTTCATGTTGTAGCAAAAGCATTTCATACGCCTGTCTAAATATTCTTGTCATTGGTAATCTGGTCAGTTTTAACCAAAACTTAATACATTTTACATATGTTGTAATAAACAGTGGATATCTGCTAGTTTCTCCATATATCATTTTGTTTGAACAGTGTAGTGGAACATTCAGAAATCGTTTGATGGCAAATGTATGAACTTTTTCAATTTGTTTTGTATCATGTAATCCCCAAACTTCTGCTGCATACGTCAAGATAGGAGTGATTTGAGCGTCGAAGAGTTTCCAGAATAAACATAGATCTATTGTACTTAATCTTCTCATTGATTTCTGAATTTCCATCACACTCTTTTTCCTTTTTTACACACATCAGACAAAGCAGCACTCACACTCAATTCTGTAGTAAAAATCATGCCCAAATACTTATATGCGTTTGTCACTTTAACGACTGCATTACCATACAACCACTTTTCTCGTGCAGCGAGGTGACCACCCATACGAAACACCATAATGTTAGTTTTTTCTAAGTTTACCGTTAAGTACAATCTGTCTGCTTCCCTTTTCAAACTATCAAGTTGGTTTTGCAAGCCTACTATCGTATTTGACAAGAGTATGACATCGTCAGCAAAAAGTAACAGAAAAATTTCAATGGTACCAGGGATCAACTGAATACCATGCTTACCTGTTTTTGACACTTCTAAGGCTAATTCATTGATGAAAAAGGAAAACATCAAAGGACTAAGCAGGCAACCTTGTTTTACACCTCCTGGACAGGCAAAATAATCAGAATATGAGCATTTATCACGTACACATGCTATAACCGAATTGTATATACCCCTTAGAGCCATGTACAGTTTTCCATTTACACCATTTTTTCTTAACACGGACCATAGCGCGTTTCCGTTCACGGAATCAAACGCCTTCTTAAAATCTACGAAGGCTACATACAACTTTGTGTGCTTGAGTAAGTATTTTTGTACCATCGCATGCAGAGAAAATATATGGTCCACAGTGCTATAGCCTGCTCTGAAACCAGCCTGTTCCTCGATGATCTTTTCTTCCACCTCTGCCCACTCTGAGAGTCGTTTGTTCAGAATATTGGTGTACACTTTACTTATGGCACTTGTCAAGGCTATACCCCGATAATTATCTGGTTGATTTACGTCCCCTTTTTTATGAATAGGCACAATGATTGATTTTGACCACTCTCGGGGAAACATTCCACCATCGAATATTTTGTTAAAAAGCTTCACTAGAAAATCAATGACTACTTCATTAGCATGTTTTAGCATTTCGCCTATTATCTTGTCTGGACCTGCACTTTTTTTCCCTGACTTCAGCTTGCCAATACTAGCTACAACTTCTTGTTTGGAAATTGCTTCATTAAACAAAACTTCAGGCATTTCCTCGTCTGTCTCTGCATCTGCAATTTCATCCGCTTGGGTCAGAGTATCTGCTAGAGCACTTGTATTAAACACTTGAAAAAAAAAAGAACAAAAAAAAGGAGAGAGAGAGAGAGAGAGAGAGAGAGAGAGAGAGAGAGAGAGAGAGAGAAGAAGAGACAGAGACAGAGACAGAGACAGAGACAGAGAGATAGACAGAGACAGACAGACAGACAGACAGAGACACAGAGACAGAGAGAAAAGTGAAGCTGTGAATCTGCATGCAATTGAGGTTAAAACAACAACAAAAATACTCAACCAAACTGTGTGTGTGTGCGTGCGTGCGTGCGTGCGTGCGTGCGTGCGTGCGTGCGTGCGTGCGTGCGTGCGTGCGTGCGTGTGTGTGTGTGTGTGTGTGTGTGTGTGTGTGTGTGCGCGCGTGTGCGTGTGTGTGTGTGTGTTTTGTTTTGTGGTTTGAAAAAAAGGGCCTACCCCGAAAATTCACATGTAGTGTTTTGTCATAATAAATAGTGTTCTTTTTAACCTTTATATATATTTTAAAAATATTTTTGGATCTCAGTAACTCCGCGTTAAACAAGTCGAAAGAACGAACAAACGAAGGAAGGAAGGAAGGAACGAACCCCTGGCCCCATACCTCGTCCATTGTGCCCAGGAGTGTGGTCGCCATTGGGTCCAGTGGACGATGTCTGTGTGGTCCCTGTGTGCTTTTTCCACGTGAAGTTACCTGGGCCGTTGCCATAGCCGCAGGTATCCTCGAAGTCACAGGAGGAGAACAGTTGTAGATTCGTTGTTGTGTCCTGCCCGACAGTGCTGTTTGGAGTCGATGCTACGGAAACGAAACAGCGTCGTTGCTGGTAGGATGTTTTCTTCAAAATAATTTTATACTGGCTACCACCGTTTTTGTGTCATGTTATGTAGTGGGCTATTGACGGTGAAACTGATTCATGATACAGAAACAGGGACGCAGACAGCCACAACAATACACAGGCACACGCACGCACGCACGCACGCACGCACGCACGCACGCACACACACACACACACACACACACACACACACACACACACACGCATTTATGACAGTGGCCGAATCGTAACCAGTTATTGCAGTGCTTGTAGGCATAACAAATTATGGCAGTGGCCGGAATCATAACCAGTTATGGCGGTGGTTGGAGGCATAACCGGTTATGGCAGTGGTTAACCGGTTATGCCTATAACCGGTTATGGCACTGGTAGGAGGCATGACCAGTGATGGCACTGGATGGAGGGCGGATGTCGTAAACGCATGCTTGGAGTTTGATCAGTGGAATCAGCTTACGTGTAATGGTCGTAGTTGATGGCGTTGTTGCTGTTGTTGCTGGTGTTGTTGTCCAGAGATGAAACTGAACACCACGACTCGCTGGCTTCCTAGCACTGGTCGGTGTGAATGAACAGTCGGGGTCTACAGCATAGGAGATGTCGTCCAAAGCCATATCGTTGTAAAATTCCCCAGCGATTTGCCCTTCAATCACAATCTGTGCAGGAAACAGGAAACACAAGGCTTGAGGAACATGTCCTTTAGGTAGGAAAGTGTATATAATTCCCTTAACTCCAAAGTCAAGCCATTCATTGCAGACTGACTTTGTTAGAAAGAACGGAAGTAATCGGTTTGTGATTGAGTTTTGGCAGAAGGAGGAGGAAGAGGAGAAGGAGAAGGAGGAGGAGGAGAAGGAGGAGGAGCAGGAGACGGAGGAGGAAAAAGAGAAGAAGAAGACGACGACGACGACGACCCCCACAAAGAAGAAGAAGAACAAGAACAAAAAGCAGAAGAAGAAGAAGAAGAAGAAGAAGAAAAGGAAGACGACGACGACGACGACGACTAAGAAGAAGAAGAAGAAGAGCAATAACAACAACAAAACAAAACAGAAGAAGCTTTTACTGTATTTTGTCAAGAAAAGGCAGCTGTACGTACCTGCATGTTCTGTACACACACACACACACACACACACACACACACACACACACACACACACACACACACACACACACACACACACACACACACACACACACACACACACACACACACACACACACACACACACACACACACACACACACACACACACACACACACACAGAGTCAGTGGGGTGATGTTTCCTGGCGAGCACGAGCTAATGAACTTACCACAAAAGGCTTGATGTAAAAGAGAGACATGGCGGCAGGGTACCAGTGGTTGCCATGATCTCCATCCACCTCCCACAGGCGGTGCCCTGTCTGTGTGGCAGTGTCCACCATGTAGACAGCCAGGTGGCCAATGGTAGTGCCGTGCAGGTTGTACCAGAATCTCAGACAGCCCCGTCCTGTGGTCGTGCCTGGGAATGTGGGACTGACCAGCAGTGCAGTGTCGTTGGGTTTGGTCAGCACAGGTGAGCTCGTCTCTATGTACACGTAGTGACCTGAAATCAGACAAAGGCAATTTACATCTAAATATGTAAGTGCATGCTCAACTGCGTAATCATATCATATCAGACTACGGCTCGTAGGCTTTTTAGCCTTTTGCCTGACAATTCGTGTTTTGCTTGATATTATATAATATATAATGCTCAGCATTATTCTTTAGGAGTGCTATGCAAATTGACCTGGCTTCTTTTCGTCAGTTACCTTGTGCCATATAATTATGTGGAAGGTTATGTAAGTTCATAGTCATCCTTAGGCAGTGTAGTTGTAACTTTCCTCAGCTGGACACTGTGGTGGTCAGCCGGTATATTATATGCAAATTGTGCATTGACAAATGCATTCCATTGGATGAGAGGATCGCGTTTGTGACCGTTTAAATTTGCTTTTATATATATATATATATATATATATATATATATATATATATATATATATATATATATATATATATTTCACCTACATGCCGTCTGCGGATGATCTTGTCTGCATTTCTGGAGGGTGGATGCTCTTATGCAAAAAGCTTAACAACCATACCGCTCATTTCGAAGAAAGGAAAGCAAACTTTTATTTTAATCATATTGGCATCGTTGGAAATATATAAGCTTACACCCTAGTGCGCGTTCAAACTCGACAAATGAATAATGATCAAACTCAGATTCTGATTAAATCAGCTAGGAAAAATATGTTGTTGTTGTTCTTGTTGTTGACACTGCGGTAGTCCAACTCCGATCATTTTACCGTCTGGGTTTTTCAAGGTGTGGTCAGCTGATGGTCCGGTGCCCGAGGAAGGTGTCGGTCCGTGAAAGAGTGTCCAGTCCAGATGGTCGTCGATGCTCTGGACGTTACGCCATCTACACGTTGTGTTGGCCTCGAAGTCACAGTCGTAGCTGGCTGGAATATATTTAAGGATACGTTGCCGTTTTGATTCTGCTTCCGGAAATGGACAATAAATTTAGCAATCTGTATTACGCTTTAAAAAAAAAGTTTTATTAAGAAGATTTTATTAACAACGCACAGAACCGTGATTCATCTCACGAAATTTCCCACATCAGAGTAGTGTAGACGTATAGTAGTACTATTATATCTAATTTTTATAGAGCTCTTTCCAGTTAAAAAGCGATCCCGTATCGTTAATATATTATGCGTAAACTGAGGTCATTGGTACTGCTGTTTCCGATACAAAAAAAAAAAAAAAAAAAAAAAGAAGAAGAAGAAGAAGAAGAAGAAGAACAAAATCCACCTGAGTAAAAATCGGTAAAAAAGAAGGAAAATCAACAATACATGGTTTTGCTGTTGTGGTTGGTTGACGTCTTGTTGTCGTTGGTCTAAGGGTTGTCGTCGTTGGTTTTTGCGTTGTTGTGGTCGGTGTAGTACCTGTACCAGAAGCACCACAGTCTAACATTAGAGGTGAAGTAAAAATCTGGTGAAAAAAAAAAAAGCAAAACAAAAAGCAACACCGTCCCAACATCGACAACTACAGAAGACAACGAAATGATGGGCACGGTCGGAGATAGTGTTAGGAACTTATCATTGTCTGGGTAAACCCAATCCCGCAATTAAATCTCTCCCTCTTCCCCCTCCCTCTCTATTTCTCTTGAGGGGACCCAAGAGAAATAGAGAGGGAGGGGGAAGAGAGAGAGAGAGAGAGAGAGAGAGAGAGAGAGAGAGAGAGAGAGAGAGAGAGAGAGAGAGAGAGAGAGAGAGAGAGAGAGAGAGAGAGAGATTTCAAGGACTAAATTTAAGCGCACAGTGTGTCTTCTTGCTCTCATACACATTGATTTATTATTTTAATACACGAAATGATCATTTTTCTGTTGTCCTGCCTAGAAGTAAGTACTGAGTCGAACTTAGCCAAACAGTGGTTAACGGAACAATGCTTCTGTTATCTTAAACTGATTGTTTATCGACAGTACAGTAACAATGCGGACTGAGACAGCTTAATCCTTGAGATATTGACTCGCCCACATCCACAAAGGTGCTTCAATTTACTCGAGGTAATTAATTAAGTCTCGCACATTCGTAATTTCGGGACATGCTTGTATTTTGATGAGGTTTTATCTTTCGGGTGCACAATAAGTCGTGATTATGCATGCACAATGATTCATAATTACGCATGTACAGTGGGTCGTAAGTACGCATGCGCAATGAGTCGTAATTAAGCATCCACAATGAGTCGTAATTATGCATGCACAATGAGTCATAACTACGCATGTACAGTCAGTCGTAAATACGCATGCACAATGAGTCGTAATTAAGCATACACAACGAGTCGTAATTACGCATGCACAATGAGTCGTAATTACGCATGCACAATGAGTCGTAATTACGCATACACAACGAGTCGTAATTATGCATGCACAATGAGTCGTAAATACGCATGCACAACGAGTCGTAATTACGCATGCACAATGAGTCGTAATTACGCATGCACAATGAGTCGTAATTACGCAGTTGCCTTAATTTGCTCAAAGTTGATTTTCAATATTTCGCTTGGAAATGATTGTACGAAGAAATGTAATAACAGCAAATGGTTTAGGTGAATTTTACTCCGACAGGTAATCTCATGTGAATCAGGCACTTCTGCCTCCTCCCCGCCCCGGTTATTGTTTTAAAATAGCATTATTATAACAAAGATAATAAAAATTAGTCACTTGAATTATAAGCATTAATAATGTAATGGTGAAGACGGCGGTGATGGTGATAATAATATAAAAGAAGCTACTTAAAACGATGGATATAAATGTTTTGTTGCATTTGGAATTGTATTCGTAACAATGGCAAAATAATGTAGTTGATTTTGTTTCACGTAATCACCTGATCCAGCACATGATCCTCTGGTTAGTCTGATGTCATCAATGGCTATGTCACTGTTATAGTTGGAACCGATGGTGCCTTGGAAGGCAAGCTGGAAAAGTAGAAACCACGAACATGATCCAGATAAGAACCATAATAATAATAATAATAACGGAAAACAAACAAACAAGCAAACAAACAAAACAAACAAACAAAACAAAACGAAACAAAAACGAAAAACTACAACAACAAAATACAACAAAACAACAGCAACACAAACTCTCTCTCTCTCATAACACACACACACACACACACACACACACACACACACACACACACACACACACACACACACACACACACACACACACACACACACACACAACAACAACAACAACAACAACAACAACAACAACAACAACAACAACAACAAATAAAACAAAATTCAAAACAAACAAACAACAACAACAACAACAACACATGAACGGTTAAAAGGAACGCTAATTGAATGTGAGAATGCGAAATGTGCTTTTGTCATATCAAGTTAGCGTCCCTTTTAATACCATTTGTGTTTTTTCGATCTTGCTTTAGAACTTCACCAGTCACCATTTATTTCAGATTAAAAACTTTGTAAAAAACTTAGTATATAAAGACTAGACACGAAAACAGC
>JABMCL010002885.1:472500-475000 GCA_018857735.1 Alviniconcha marisindica | reverse complement strand
ACGGCACCAGTACCTTGACCGGACTCGGTGTGTGGACGGTCACAGAAGCCTTCTTCCACCCACTTCCCTGGCTGCCTGCCCGACTCCACAGTGCGGTTGTGTGAGACGAACCTCCTCCCTGGCCAGGGGCTGTTCCAAAGACCAGGCTGCCGATCTGGCTGCCCTCCATGCTGTACCAAAACGTCACGCAGGTCAGGGGCGAGTTCCAGTCGAGGGTCGGGGACACGAGGACCGCGCTGGTTCCGATGTGAACACCTGTGCCTTCTGTGTACATGTAGGATCCTGCGCGGAGCGAATTAACCCAAACATCTCAATAATGATGCTGATGCTGATGCTGATGCTGATGCTAATGCCTGTGCCTTCTGCGAGGTGCGAATTAACCCAAACATCTAAATAATGATGCAGATGCTGATGCTGATGATGTTGATGCTGATGCTAATGCCTGTGCCTTCTGCGAGGTGCGAATTAACCCAAACATCTAAATAATGATGCAGATGATGATGCTGATGATGTTGATGCTGATGCTAATGCCTGTGCCTTCTGCGAGGTGCGAATTAACCCAAACATCTAAATAATGATGCAGATGATGATGCTGATGATGTTGATGCTGATGCTAATGCCTGTGCCTTCTGCGAGGTGCGAATTAACCCAAACATCTAAATAATGATGCAGATGATGATGCTGATGCTGATGCTAATGCCTGTGCCGTCTGCGAGGAGCGAATTAACCCAAACATCTAAATAATGATGCAGATGATGCTGCTGCTGATGATAATCATAGCGTAATTTTTACAATGCGGTATTTCACCGCGCTGGGACAAGATGAGCGAGAAAAGAAAGAATGAAAGAAAGAAAAAAGGTATTACATAAAGCTGAAACGGAACAAGGCCCAGAATCAACACAAAAGGGAGATAATTAGCGCTCGAAATACGAAACACAAGTACAACAACAATCGTTGTTGTGTTACGTATTTCGAACGCTAATTAACTTCCTTGTGTGCTGGGTTTACATAAAGGTTGGGGCGGGCACAAAAAAAAAACAACTACCAAAAAACAAACAAACAAACAAACAACAGCAACAGATGAACCAAGATTTATGTATCAGCACCAGACAGCAACAAATGATCCAGATAATAGCCTAAAAGCGTAATTGCCGGGAGGTTGTACCAGCAACAGACAGCAATAGATGATCTAAGATATAGGCCATACGCCTTGTTACGGGGGGCTGAAGAAGCAAAGCAGTAGAATCGCTGGTACCAGCCGGCTATGTACAGAGGCTATGTTTCAGCCAAAAATCATTGCAAGAGCATTACCTGAAGTAAACAATAAAAAGCGCAGTGCTTCAAAATCACAGCGTGTTAGCGTTTGTATTCAGCAATGAATTGCAATGACGACAACAACGACAATAAATAACAATATCACCGCCACCACCACCATCACCACCACCACCACCACCACAAACAACCATCATCACCACCACCATCACTACGACAAACAACAGCAAATGTTTAATTTCATGTAAATATTTTGACTGTTTTTTCCACACCATTCTGGTCAGTTTAGTTGTTTAGAATACGAATACGTATTGCTTGTGGGGGAGGGGGGAAGAGAGGGGGGGGGAGAGAGGGATGAAGAGAGACAGGGGAGGTGGGGGGGGGGGGGGGGGGGGGGGGGGAGTAAGGGAGACTTCAGTCGTCAACACAAGAGACTAGTGGTAAATTTCAACCAAGACGAAATTTCCTAGGAGCGTGCTTTCTTCAAAATGAAACGAAGCATAGGAAGAATGACTGAAGCAAACGAGCTAGTAACGTACCGGAACCGGAAGTGTGGTCTGTATCCGGTCCTGTATCAGAGGAGGATGTTGATCCTTTGTTACGTGTCCAGTCAAAGTCGTCTGTGGTCAGCTGTGTGTAGCCGCACAGTCCGAAGTCAAAGTTGCAGTCCACTGGAGACTCTATTGTAAGCAGGGATAATACTGAGTACGGTGTTTTGGCCTTTGTGGTATATATTTACATCACACACACACACGCATATGCAGAGAGAGAGAGAGAGAGAGAGAGAGAGAGAGAGAGAAGAGAGAGAGAGAGAGAGAGAGAGAGGGAACGGTAAAACAAGCTATAATAACAATTAAGCAAAAACATACATAAAACGACCAAACAAGAACGAAAAACTAAACCAAAAACCAAAAACAACAACAACCCCCAAAAAAAAAAAAAAAAAAAACCCCCCAGCAACAACAACAACAACAAAACCAAAACAAACAAACAAACAAACAAATCAACAGGAACGCAAGCTAAGATAACATCTCATACCAGTTCCCTTTGAAACTAAAAGGAATCATCTAATAATTAAAGCAAGTATGAACACCCCAACACTCCCTTCTTTAAGAGAGAGAGAGAGAGAGAGAGAGAGAGAGAGAGAGAGAGAGAGAGAGAGAGAGAGAGAGAGAGAGAGAGAGAGAGAGAGAGAGAGAGAGAGAGAGAGAGAGAGAAGAGAGAGAGA
>JABMCL010002885.1:440000-460000 GCA_018857735.1 Alviniconcha marisindica | reverse complement strand
CATTCTGATTATCGGTTATGCTGTGACGAACAGAAACGGTCAACTTACTGTGACAAGAGGTGTCTTGAAATTTGATGTCATCGATAGCGATGAGTGTAGAAGCCCTTCGAGATATCCCTTCAATCAGAATCTAATATGTAACAAAAACGCATGCACACAAAGAGGCACAGACGCACACACACACACACACACACACACACACACACACACACACACACACACACACACACACACACACATATATGTGTGCACACACACACACACACATATGTGTGCACACATACGTGCGAGCGAGCAAGCAAGCACACACACACACACACACACACACACACACACACACACACACACACACACACACACACACAACACACACAACACACACACACACACACACACACACACACACACACACACACACACACACACACACACACACACACACAAGCACAATGTTAATACCCTACATGGAAAAACAACTACAACAAAAATGTAAGCGAGTTTCGATCCTCATCTACAGTATAAGTATTCGTATAGGTCTATCTGGCAGGTCTGGGCCGTAAGGGGAGGGAAGGGGGGCATGGGTGGTGGGAAGGTGCGGGCACCTGCTGGGAGCAACAGACAAAAGCACACAATTTTTCAGAGTACGTGAACATGCACGAAAGCCCCCCCCCCCCCCCCCCCCACCCCACTACTCCTCCTTCTCCCTAATTTTCTGATCATATTTACTTCATCGTGCATGCTATGTACGTGTCAAACCCGACAAAATTCCACGAATCGTTATATAGCCAACACTAACTCGCATTAGTCTGGGTTGTTGTTTCTTCGGAAAAGACTTGTATTGAAAGAGAGTAAATGGAAACCCTTGGGTTTAATATACTTGTGTTCTTTGGCAGAAGGCTGGTGACTGCGTGTAGCTGTGTGCATGAGTAGTTGTATCTAACTACTGAACGTTTGCTGTACCGACGGCATTGCTAAAGCTGGACCAAATCTAAACACGTAAAAGGTTACAAAGAACGTTATTTATTATGACAAAACTCAACATGCGACCCTTCGGGGTAAGCTCCCTTTTCAAGCTACAAAACAACACTTAACCAACAGTTAAACGGTGAAAAATGAGAGGTTGGATGCTTCTCTGCTGCTGGTTGAGCTGTTTTGTTATGTAGTTTTGGTGTCCATGTGCTTGGAGGCATTTTGGCATCACATGTTGCAGATACATATTCAGGTCGCCTTACCCAGGCAAGAAAGACTACTGCCGTTCCGACCAGTAGGTGTATGCAGTATTTTTCGCCTGTCCAAACAGAGACTACTACTGTTTAGGATTTTTAGCTTGCGCACTCATGATGGTGCATGCGACTGCACACGGACGCTGTGCGGACATCGTCAGATATAGCACCGAGTCTGCACAAGTCTGGGAGTATGGGAGAAAAATCCGTTGCCGCACCGGGGAATCGAACCGGCAGCAGAAGAATTGCGTCTGACACAAAATTCTGTGTGTGTTGTGTTGTGTGTGTGTGTCCAATCAGTTTGACTTACTGTTTGGTTTTTAGCTTGCTGCACGTATGATGGTGTGTGTGCCGCGTGCGTGCTGTGCGTGAATGTGTATGTCCGAGTTGCTGTGTACGTCTGGGTATGGTGGTGTGTGTGCGCGTGTGTGTGCGTGCAGTGCGTGCGTGCGTGTAATGTTGTGTGTGTGTGTGTGTGTGTGTGTGTGTGTGTGTGTGTGTGTGTGTGTGTGTAGTGTGTGTGTGTGTGTGGTGGTGTATGCGTGCGTGCGTGCATGGTTTGTGTGTGTGGTGCGTGGTGTGTGTGTGTGTGTGTGTGTGTGTGTGACTTAGATAGTCTTATGGTGTTTGTTTGGGTGTGTAAATGACTTGTATTTAATAAATGCGTCTGCGCTTTTCGGCGACGTTACGTGAGCTCTGCCGTCATGTACACGGTTATTATCCTGTATGCCCAGTACGTCAATTTCCAGTGCTGAAAAGTGCGCATCGCGCTCTGAAAACAAGTGTTTTCCTGCACCTTAAGAAGCTAATTTCATAGTGTGGGTTTTGACTAAAATCCTTGACATGTTATTTTTGGCGAAAAACTTTACAAAAGGCTTTAGGATTTTAAATTTCCTACTTTTATTGGTTGTTTTCAAGTGACACCATGGCAGTGAAGGGGTTAATTATTACCTGATAAGTTCCAGTCATGTTTATGGGAACTTTGTCAGTCCTCCAGTGCCCAGTAGTCATGGAGTGCTCATAGCTGTTCCACAGGACAGTGACTGCAGGCTGAGGCTGGGCCGAGTAGATGGACACGGACAGAACGCCCTCGTTGGACGAGAAATAGAACCAGAAGGACATGCATCGATGGCGGCTGTTCGTGAAGGTTGGGCTGAGGAGGATTGCATTCTGAGTCTGGAATATCGCTGGAGATTCCACGAAAAACACATAGCGTCCTGCGAACAGATTACGCAAGTAAGCTGGTACGACTTTTAAAAATTTTATTTATTGATATAACGCCCAAACTCGTAGGCAAAATTCAGGGTGAAACACACTGCATGAACTCCGAACAGTAGTTTTGTAAGCTTGTCGTTTTGTAGCTTGACCCAGTCATAGTTGAGAGTGATATGGTCTACCTTTTAGCTGACGAAGTTCGGATTGTCTGATTTCTTTTACGTCGTTTTTAAACGATTTTACAAAGTACTGTTTGGATCCAAGCGCATGAAAGGTTCAAAAGAACGCTATTTATTAGGACAAAAAGGGAATTTTCGGGATAATCGCTTTTGTTAAACCCATTAATATATTTGAGTAAGTCGACGATGTAGTCCAGGGGGATATCTCAAATATGCTTGAAAGTATTTTTCTCTAACATCAATAAAATCAGAGCAGCGTACTATTCTAACAAAAGCGCCTCGTAGCCTAGAATACAAAGCAGTGATTCATTTTGTTTGAATACGAAAGGGTGATCGATCGAGGCAAATATGTTACGGTCGAAATGTAGTAAGGACAGAACTCTTTTCTTCTGTCGGGAGGAGAGTGCGGAGGGAGTTCCTTTATCTTTGGACTCGCCTCTGAGAACAGGACTTTCTGATTAGAACTGCATTGGCAGTCTGGTGCATCGTTGGTGATCGCACACAGAAAAAGATGTAGCTGTCGTGCGATCAGAATCAGGAAATAGTGCTACGGGTGCGTGCAAAGAACGGCTTCAATAATAGTAATAATACTCTTTTATGTGCTATTTCTCCAAACTGGAACACATAGCCCATTACAAAGCAAATAACAAAACACAGTTAAGACAAACTTACGCGAGCACACACAGACACAGAGAGACAGACAGACACACAGACACACAAACGCACACACACACACACACACACACACACACACACACACACACACACACACACACACAATACACACATATGCACACACACACACAAACACACACACACACACACACACACACACACACACACACGCACAAATAGGATAGCTTGAGGAGATGAGATTTCCTGAACACTGGAGGAACTGTTCTCTTCACCCTGGTCATCCTGCTGGTAGAAGAGCTGTCCGTTGGCATAACCAGCCGTGGCAGATCGCGAGGAAATTAAGGTAGGCCAGTGGTCCAAGCTGTGAGCGTGGCTCTAGAGTTACCTTTAGCGTTGCTGAACGTGTGGTCATTCGAAGGACCCCCAGACACTGGAAGCGTCGATGCGCCGAGGCGTCCCAGTAACCAGTTTCCTGTGTCCGACAGTCCAGAGGGAGACTGCGTACTGTTAAACGTGTGCGCGTAGTTCTCCCAGCCGCACACCATCTCAAAACTGCAGTCCCCTGACAAACAAAACATAAGATGCAAAAGATAGATGATTGTTTTATTACTGCATTGTTAACCCGTGTAGGTCACACTAGGGCAAACATTAGAATGTAGACAGAACCGACCAAGCGTACGACCACAATAAGCATCTGAAGAATACACGAACTTAGTTTACAAACTGTTAAGGGTGCAGGGACATTTATTTGCCAGTGACATTACCACGTGCACACCACACACACACACACACACACACACACACACACACACACACACACACACACACACACTGAATCGATGACAGACCAGGATGACAAGCAGAGATTCAGACAGTCAAGTCACGGTTGACTAGCACACAAGGGAGTTAAATAGCGCTCGAAGGACGTCACACGAACACAACAACAACTCCCGTGTGTGTTGATTCTGTACCAGCGCTCTGGGCCTCGTTATTTTTTAGATTCACGATTGATGGCACCAACGGACGGCCTGGTCGAGAGGTAGGTAGGTAGTGTTGCTTAATGTCCCCAGATGTCAGTTGACATATTAGGGACAAGCTGTGACCAATGCCGAAGCATGGTTCACTATAGCTTTACGTCCACGGAAACCAGAAGGCTCGTTAGGACGGGCAGCCCAGGACGGCCACTTCGACTCACACAGCTCTTGAACTATTGCCTGGTCGAGATGATGATGAAGTGATGCTTAATGTCCTCAGATGTCGGCTAAATTGAGGGACAAGCTGGACCAATGCGAAGCATGGTTCACTATAGCTTTACGTCCACGGAAACCAGAAGGCTCGTTAGGACGGGCAGCCCAGGACGGCCACTTCGACTCTCACACAGCTCTTGAACTATGCCTGGTCGAGATGATGATGAAGTGATGCTTAATGTCCTCAGATGTCGGCTGACATTTAGGGACAAGCTGTGACCAATGCTGAAGCATGGTTCAATATAGCTTTATGTCCACGGAAACCAGAAGGCTCGTTAGGACGGGCAGTCCAGGACGGCCACCTCCACTCTCACACAGCTCCTGAACTATGTCCTGGTCGAGAATTAAAGCTGCTGCTTATATAGCAAATTGGTACGTTGCGTGGCGGCAGCGGCCTGTAGGTATAGCTATAATACATCATCTCCTCTTCGACGGTAAGAGCTAGAACAGGGCCTGCTCCGGGTGGTTATAGTAATCGCCAACTCGTCACACAATGAACAGGACCCTATTCGTGGTGTGGGAGTGACGGTGTGAGGGGCCGGCGGGGAGAGATTGGTAGTAGTAGCTTGGCTTTTTTACGTCCAGTCAGGAGAGAGAGAGAGAGAGAGAGAGAGAGAGAGAGAGAGAGAGAGAGAGAGAGAGAGAGAGAGAGAGAGAGACAGAGAGACAGAGAGACAGAGAGAGCCGAGAGAGAGACAGAGAGACGAGACAGAGACAGAACAGAGACAGAGAGACAGAGAGACAGAGACAGAGACAGGAGAGAAGAGAGCGAGAGGGAGAGAGAGAGGAGAGAGAGAGAGAGAGAGAGAGGAGAGAGAGAGAGAGAGAGAGAGAGAGAGAGAGAGAGAGAGAGAGAGAGAGAGAGAGACAAGAGACAGAGAGAGAGAGACAGAGAGGAGAGAGAGAGAGAGAGAGAGAGAGAGAGAGAGAGAGAGAGAGAGAGAGAGAGAGGAGAGACAGACAAGACAGACAGACAGACAGACAGACAGACAGACAGACAGACAGACACAGAGAGAGAGAGAAGAGAGAGAGAGAGAGAGAGAGAGAGAGAGAGAGAGAGGAGAGAAGAGAGAGACAGAGAGAGACAGAGAGAGACAGAGAGAGACAGAGAGAGACAGAGAGACAGAGAGAGACAGAGACAGAGACAGAGACAGACAGACAGACAGACAGACAGACAGACAGACAGACAGAGATCAGTACCATTCATAGGACATGTTTTTGGCACCACAAGGATGTCATCCACTGCCATATCGCCTTGGTAGCTACTGCCAGATTTCACCATGACACCTTCAAACACCACCTGCACGACATCTTAATGTCTTAAATTAGGATTATTAGGAGGTTAAGCACATCAGTTTTACAGGAGCATTAACCACCGCCCTTCCACAAAGACCATTAACGCTTACGAAACGTCAAGCATTCGAGATCAGGTATGAACATCAGCAGACACCTTTAGAACGAAAACCAACGTATAGCAAAATTAGACAAATAAATCAAAAAGAAGAGGGAGGAAAAACACAGGTAAACGACGAATCAGAGAAAGTAAGCGCCGCACCAGACGAAAGCGAACTTTGAATTTCACATCGGTATTTTTAAAGCCCTTTGATCGTTTACCTTGAACTTCTGAGAGATCTGTGAGGCCGGTATGTTGACCTGTGCCACGTGCCACTGGTTGTGCTGGTCCCCTGACTTGGACCACAGTGGTCTGCTCTGCATTACCGTTCCTTTTAAAAGCTGAGGCAGGAAACGTTCAGGCAATGAGGACAATTCTGCAATGCATGTTGGAGAAGAAATCGGAGAAGAAAAGGAAGTCAGAAACGCACGTTGAAGGAGGAGGAGGAGGAGGAGAAGTTTGCAATGCATGTTGGAGAAGAAGAAGAAGTTTGCAATGCATGTTGGAGAAGAAGAAGAAGAAGAAGAAGAAGAAGAAGAAGAAGAAGAAGAAGAAAGGCGGAGGAGGAAGAGAAGGAAGAAGAAGATGGAGCAATAGAAGAAGAAGAAGAAGAAGAAGAAGAAGAGAGAGAGGGGGAAAAAAGGAAGAAGAAGAAGATGGAGCAACAGAAGAAGAAGAAGAAGAAGAGAGAGAGAGAGAGAGAGAGAGAGAGAGAGAGAGAGAGAGAGAGAGAGAGAGAGAGAGAGAGAGAGAGAGAGAGAGAGAGAGAGAAAAAAGAAAAGAAAAGAGGAAGATGAAGAAGGCCCGACAGCGCCATTGCCAAACCAAGAACTACATGAACTGCAAAACAACTTTACGTTCCATTCATTTCAGGGTGTTATCAAGTTTGTTCAATGGATGATTTAGATGCCCCTTTCTCGTCTCATCGTCATCAACATTATTAACAAAAAACAAAAACAAAAAATAAACTCTGGAGGAGACTATTTATTTATGGCATGCATATTCTGTTACTTGCTAGTGACTTCTGATAATGATAAAACCCTCATGATCATGACCATGCTGGCCATGATAACGACACTAAAGGCAACAGTATGTTCAAGACTGACGATGGTGACAATAAGGACGATGTCGCCAAGTACCTTCACGTTGAGCGTGCCCATAGACGCCCCGTGCATGCTGTAGTAGAACTGCAGACAGACATCAGTGTGACTCGCGTCGAATTCTTTAGTCATGAACCTGGCTGTCCCTCCGGCGTTGCTACTGGCCTCTGTGTACACGTAGTGACCTGCAGTAGACATGCAATGACATGACAGCTATAGCCGTCTGACCCACATGGATATATACTGGCCTCTGTGTACACGTAGTGACCTGCAATACACATGCAGTAACATGACAACTATAGCCGTCTGACCCACATGGATACTGGCCTCTGTGTACACGTAGTGACCTGCAATAGACATGCAGTGACATGACAGCTATAGCCGTCTGACCCACATGGATACTGGCCTCTGTGTACACGTAGTGACCTGCATGCAGTATACAATTCAGTAACATGACAGCTATAGCCGTCTGACCCACATGGAGACTGGCCTCCGTGTACACGTAGTGACCTGCAGTGGCACGCACGCGTGTATCGGTGTGTGTATCGGTGTGTGTGTGTGTGTGTGTGTGTGTGTACACGTGTATCGGTGTGTGTGTGTGTGTGTGTGTGTGTGTGTGTGTGTGTGTGCGTGTGCGTGTGTGTACGTGTGCGCACGCGTGCACGAGCGCGCGCGCGTGTGTGTATGTGCACGGACGGCCAAGACTGCTAGTTACAAAGAAATAACTTACCGCCTGTGCACCGTTTGTGATTTTATGACATCTGCATATCTGAATTCTAATTTTACTACTTGCAAAAAGGATTGAACAACTTACAATACTACTACTGCTACTGCTGCCTACTACTAATACTGCTAAAAATGACCTTCAACATTTCTTAAACACAATCGGACTTTACGGAATGTTTTTCGAGTTGGACAAAATTGTTCGCTTGAATTTTGCAAATAGACACGCCCGATCCCCTCTCCATAAGGAAAAAATCCTCCTCCCCCTCCCTTCCCCCCCCCCCCCCCCCCCCCCCCCCCCCCCCCCCATCCGCAAGTCCATACCTCGTCCATTGTGCCCAGGAGTATGATCGCCATCAGGACCAGTGGAGGATGTCATGGTGGTCCCTGTATGTCTTACCCACGTGAAGTCTCCAGGGCCGTTTTGAAAGCCACAGACAGTCTCGAAGTCACAGGAGAAAAACAAGTCTACTGTCCTGTTCGGCAGCTGCCCTATGTCCTGTGAGGGGGGGATGCTGGCACCTTGTGCTGTTGAATTAAGTTCAGTTCGGTTCAAGATGGTATCTATGCGCTCGGAGACTCCCATAAGCTATTGAAGGTGGAAGTTGACTGGCCAGTGAGTGAGGGAGAGAGAAAGAGTGGACAAAGTGCAGAAAAAGAAAGACGAGGAAGGGGAGAAAGAAAGAGAGGGGGAAGTGGGGGAAGAGAAAGGAAGAGAGAGAGAGAGAGAGAGAGAGAGAGAGAGAGAGAGAGAGAGAGAGAGAGAGAGAGAGAGAGAGAGAGAGAGAGAGAGAGAGAGAGAGCAAACAACAACAACAACAACAACATGCGATCTGTTGATAATAAACATGCAGGAAGGACTGCAAAATACTGCAATGGTAGTGCGATCGAGCCGCTCAGGACACATATATTAAAATGAAATCTCTCCCATAATATAGAGCTTATAAATATAAAGTGTTATTAAAGCGAGTAAACTGACAGATCACACGCAGTCCCAAAGTGGCTAGAAAAATTTCGAAATGAAAATTAGCTGACCATGTTTTGTTGGCAGAACTTTACACTATATACAAGGAGCATACACGTACACACATTTAATTAGGGAGGTGATTATCATTTATCATGCCACTTCAAAATACACACCTGGCCGCTGTAGTTTGGCTGTTGTCGTCGGCGTCTGTGCTGTTGTCGTCGTTGCGGTTACTGTCGTATCAGTGTTGATTGTTGTTGCCAATAAATCTGAATTGAATAAAAAAAAAAAAAAAACGCGCTGTAGATCTAACGAGAAGTAAGTAAACATGCGGTGCATGGGCTGTCCACACAGCTATGGGGCGTGGTCATATAGCAGCACACACATTCAAACAGACTGATAAGACAAGAACAGAAAAGATAAAGACAGGAAACGATTAAAGTTGAAGTATCATTTTTTTTTTTTTTTAAAGTTAATTGTTTGTTTGTTTGTTTTTTAAATCCAAACACGAGAAAGGTTCAGAATAACGCTATTTATTAGGACAAAAAACAACATGCGAATTTTAGGGGTAATCTCCTTTATCAAAACTAACAAAACGACACTTACTCAACAATTAAACGGTGAAAAACGATGAAAAATGAGACGGAGAGCTAATCCTCTTATCTTTTTGGGGATGAGCTATGTCCAGTGCTTCGAAGAATTTTTAGAACGCTAGCAGTCATTCTTGTTTCAGATTTTTTTAACTTTCGTTTTTGCCTCGACTTTGATTTCCCTGGGGTGCAGCCATGTTGGATAGCTCTTTACCAAAGAAGATAAGAAAGAAGGTTTGCTTGTGACGTATTTGATACTGTTGTGGCCGTGACAGGTGTTGAGAGGGGGACACCATTTTAGTTCGTATGGCTATAGTATACACTTTCTTGATGTGTCGGCAGTCAGCACTGAGTTTCAAGCCACAATTTCAAGTTATGTGACGGTCAAGCCGTCTGTGGAGCATTCTGACGTCGCCTGCGCTCTCGTTTTCTCACACAGACACACACACGCACGCACGTACGCACCCCCCATCCCTACACACACACACATACACACACACACACACACACACACACACACACACACACACACACACATACACACACACACACACACACACCACACACACACACACACACACACACAACACACACACACACACACACACACACACACACACACACACACACACACACACACACACACACACACACACACACACACACACACACACACACACACACACATACACACACCTTTATGGAAGTGGGGGAAGGGGGAGGGATAAACACGGCTGTGAAGAAGAATCTGTTGGAACCATTCTACCCATAAAAGTACATATGCTCCCTTACGCAGGCGAGCAGAAAACAGAACCTAGCGAAGCATGCTTGCCTGATAATCACCTGATTTGTCACAAGCCCCACTGGTCACTTTGACGTCATCAATGGCAATGTCACTGTTGTAGTTTGTTCCGAGGGTGCCTTGGAAGAAAATCTAACAAATAGAAACAACCCCAAACAGTCATAATTTATACTTGTCCTTTGGTCCAGGAACGGCATTTTGAGCCGGCTGTAGATACAAACATTAATGGACAAAATCCAGTTGACCAAAAAGGTCCAAGCTCCAGAAGCATTGTCACAATTTGGTATGCTGTTTTTGAATAAATGTATTTATTCAAAAAATCGCATCTGGCATTTATGACTACAAATTAATGTGTTTAATGTGTAGTCATTACCATCATCGCCATCATCATCATTATCATCATCATCAGCAGCAGCAGCAGCGTCATCATTCCCTTCTTCTTCTGTCGGTGGGACAATGACGTTTTACTGAATAAAGTTTTTACTGACGCACTATGTATAATTAGCTGTCAAATGACATTCAAAATAATAAAATACAATCTAATTTTGATATGTATTGTCTCTGGACTCTCAATTAAGTGAACTTGAAATAGACCAAGGACGATCGTCTATGCTGGTATGAACTGGTAAAAATAAATATAAAAAAAATAAACGGAGGATGAAATGTTTGAAAGCTTTTGCTTTCGCGGAGTTTTAAAAAAGAGAGAAGAAGGTTAAGTTGTTTTGTTGTTATTTTAAACTCCAGAATACATGAGGGATCTCTCTTGTATACAAGTGAGTGTCTGAAAAAACACCAACGTTAAACTCCTGTTGTTGTTGTTTTTCTCGTCTTTTATTCTAAACTCTGGAATACATCAGAGACCTCCCTTGTATACACGTCAATGTCTTAAAAAAAAGAAGAAGAAACTTAAGTTGTATTTTAAACTCTGGAATACATCAGCGATCTCCCTTGTATACAAGTCAGTGTCTGGAAGAAAAAAAGAAAAAAAACGTTAATTTGTTTTTTAACTCTGGAATACATCAGCGATCTCCCTTGTAAACAAGTCAGTGTCTCGACATGTTACACACGTGAGCGTGTTGATTACTAACCAACCAGAGGAACGAAAACTTGCCTATGCGATTTTTATTCAGACCTTTCCGACGCTGCATGCTATTTGATTTATTTTTGTTTTCATAGTCCGGAGACGCATCATTTACTTCCCTTGAAAGCACATCATAATCACTAAAAACATGACGTGGGGGAATCTTGCCAAAAATAGTTAACAACGCTGCACTGTGCTGGCATTCGCTCAAGTTAATAGCAGTCGAAAATGTATACAGTATGCTTACTCAGATTCACCAGACCTCAAACGGCAAGTACCACTGTGAAACTAAGTTAGTCCTTCATCGAGATCGATAAGGGCAGGAAACTTATATCATAATGTAAAGTTTGAAAGCCTTCGCTTTGAAAGCAACCGAGGAAACTCTAACGTGAAGGTTTTTATTTGCCCCGGCCGGCCCGAGACATCGCCACACATATATAATAGTTTTCAACGACACATTATGCGAGTTATGGGTGAACCACATGGGGCGTCAGAATGCTGTTTTCACAGTTAACTTCACAATTACTCTTGCAGTTCTGAACCACAGTACGGTGAAATATGCGCCTCTCATAAGACCCCCGTTACACATCTGGCAATTCTGAAACGCAATACAGCAAAAGATGCGCCTCTCATAAGACCACCCTACACATTTGGCAATTCTGAAACACAATACAGCAAAAGATGCGCCTCTCATAAGACCACCCTACACATTTGGCAATTCTGAAACACAGTACAGTGAATTATGCGCCTCTCATAAGACCACCCTACACATCTGGCAATTCTGAAACACAATACAGCAAACAGATGCACCTCTCTGAAGATCACGTACAGTCTACGGATTTGGCAATTCTGAAACACAGTACAGTGAAACTTGCACCTCTCTCACGACCACCCTACAAATCAGGCAATTCTAAAACACCGTACGGTGAAATATGCACCTCCCTTAAGACCAACCTACGAATCAGGCAATCAGGCATACGTACAGTGAAATATGCAGCTCTCTTTAGAACACGCTGCAAAATCTGAAACACAGTGCAATGAAACATGCACCTCTCTTAAGACCTCCCTACAAATCCGACAAAGATGTAACTATGCTCTTGAAGAGGGGTGGTCCTTGCATGGCTATAGAGATTGATTTACGTGGAAATATGAAGGAAGATATTTGAGAGACAAACACACACACACACACACACACACACGCACGCACGCACGCACGCACGCTCGCGCGCGCACGCACGCACGCACGCACGCACGCACGCACGCACCACCACACACACACACACACACACACACACACACACACACACACAGGTCTTATAAGATCGGTCGTCTCACAGCAGGATGTATAAGTATTTCATAAGAGACTGCACTGTGCCACAAGCACCAGCATACACACGTCTAAACTGTCGATGAATGCTATTCACCTTCACAGCCTGGTCCGAGCGGATGGTGACGTTGGCCTGGTTCCAGCCTCTCCCCTGGTTTCCTGACAGGTGCCACACGGCGCCGGTACTGTGCAGGTCCGGGGTGGCCGTCTTCAGTTCCAGAGTGCCCATGGTACTGCCGTACATGCAGTACCAGAAGGAGACACAGGAGGATGGGGAGTTCCAGTCTATGGTGGGGGACACCAGGAAGGCCTTTCTGCGGGGGGCTCCAATGGGCGGGGAGGCCTCCATGTACATGTAATGACCTGAACAGTTTACACGTTGGGATTTGTGGTTTAATCGTCGCAGGACGTCACGGGTCATCGTGGACCCATAGACACGTGAAATTGCGTGTAGTTAGTTAAAGTTACCTATTGACGCCATAACCTTGACATTTTGGATAGTCCTCAAGTTTGTCACTCTGCACAAGCGGAATTAAAACAAACAAATAAACCAAAACAACAACAACAACAACAACACACACACACACACGCGCACGCACGCACGCACGCACGCACACACACGCACGCACGCACGCACGCACACACGCACACGCACACACACACACACACACACACACACACACACACACACACACACACACACACCTAAAAACAGAAAACAAAAACAAAACAAAAACACCCTAAGCGTAATCTGAATTACAAAGTTCCTACATGGTGGATCAGATCTGACCCATACTTTTTACTGAAGCCAAAATACGATGAAAACTATGGGTCCAAAATGACCCACGACGTTGGGACTGTGTAGTCCAAAGCGACGAATTGCGAAGGCAAAAGCGCATCAACAAACAAAAACAAACAAAACAAACAAACAACCAGCCAACAAACCACTACCAACAAACAAACAACAACAACAACAACAAAAACCAACATCCACAACAACGAAACAACAACACCCACACAACAAAATAACAACAACAAAAACTCACTCAACAATATGTGAAAATGAACCAGGCATTCTCTTTGCTGTGTTCCAGCAGTAAAAATAAATCGGACCATCACACACTGTTTTCACAAAGCTGTTTTGGTTAAAACATGCAAGAGGCCAAAACTCTTCACGTGTTGCAGTTTACTCAGTCTCTTTGTTGTTCTCTAGCGGCTGGTCGTCCTGAGGTGACAGTGTGCGGATGGCAGGATGTTGACATCGAATTACTGGCTAACTCCAGCGGTGGAGCATGCCGCGTATTTCTAAGCCTGGACTAGGTCAGAATATAGCTTTACATGCTCCACTTGCTGCCAGGATGTTAACATCAAATTACTAACTCCAGCGGTCGAATACACCGCGTATCTGAGCCTGGACTAGGTCAGAATATAGCTTTACATGTTCCACTTGCTGCCAGGAATTCTTCCGTGTTTTCTGTTGATTAACCTCTTTAGAGCCATGATGTCACTTGAAAACAACCAGTAAAAGTGCAAAATCTGAAACTAGTAAACCTTTTGTCTTCTTTTTCTCACTGGCACGGGAAGGCTTTTCATCAAAACGCAGAGCAGTGAAAGTAGATGCTATAGAACCAGAATATATGCTGTTTGTAGGCACGTCCATGCATCTTTCAGCCCGGAAATTGTACAGGCTTTGGCAGTGAAGGGGTTAATGTGAAGTTATCTGTCTTTAGCAGAGAATCAGTCTTTTTACGTGTGATCTATTTTATTCACTATTTGGGTGTGACAATTACTGTATTCAGAGGGGCAGCTACCTACCGTGTCGGTTTTTGAGGGTGTGGTCAGCGGAGGGTCCTGTCATAGACGACTGTGTGGATCCACTGTACCTCTGCCAGTCCATGTCGTCGTTCTCCACTTGCGTGTATCCACACAGGTCGCTGGACTCGAAGTCACAGTCCGCTGCGGGTGGATTGATGTCTTAGAGCGTGTGATCGAATACATGAATATATACGGTAAAAGACTTAAAGTGTGCGATTTCCCTAATATCACAGTCAATAGCAGGTGCAAAAGCAGCAGCAGCAGCGACAGCAGAAACAATCAGGTCGAGAGTAATTATGAGGCTATTGACAGAGACATTAATTTAGGTTTTTAACTCCTGATTCCATAATAACTAGGATATTTGTTTGTTTTTGCTGTAGAGGACTGAGCGGCCCCTCCCCCCTTCCCCACACACATACAAACACAAAGTCAGCTAGACAGAAACAGAGAGAGAGAGAGAGGGCGCGTGGGGGGGGGGGGGGGGAGAACGAACGAAAGAACGATTTATTTATTTTTATTAACGAGGGTAATGGAATAAGTACAATACTATTTTACATCCAGGGAGAGGGAGATATAAGAGAGAGAGAGAGAGAGAGAGAGAGAGAGAGAGAGAGAGAGAGAGAGAGAGAGAGAGAGAGAGAGAGAGAGAGAGAGAGAGAGAGAGACAGACAGACAGACAGACAGACAGACAGAGAGAGACAGAGAGAGAGAGAGAGAGAGAGAGAGAGAGAGAGGCAGGCAGACAGACAGACAGACAGACAGACAGACAGACAGAGACAGAGTGTACACGAACACACACAAATATGCACGCACGCATGCACGCACGCAAGCAAGCACGCATGCATGCAGACAGGGGCGGACACACACACACACACACACACACACACACACACACACACACACACACACACACACACACACACACACACACACACACACACACACACACACACACACACACACACACACACACACACACACACACACACACACACACACACACGGTTAATGGTGACATATTACTACACCTACGAGAGTAGTGGACGTGCAACAACGGAAGAGGACGATACAGACCTGCTTGCAACTTAAAACGTTGTTTGGCAATCTCCAAAATGCTGAGCGTTTAATTTACCTACAGACGTTGCAGTGGCAGCAGCCGTCGCAGGTGTTGCAGAATTAGGCACCACGCTGTAAACAGCCGTGGCTGGTGTCGGTGCTCGTGTCGTTGTTGGCGTTGTGGTGTGCGTCGGAGTTGATGCTTCTGCCGCAGAAAGCATGACTTTGAAGACGATGTCATCCACTGCCAGGTAAACTCCACTCCCTGCTCCGACTGTCGCCACCAGAGACACCTGGAGAGAACTGCCGTCAATGGGCTTACTTTCTTGGTGCTTTATTAGGCGTTACTATTCGGTGATTGTAACCCACCTGAAACGTTTTACCATATTGTGTCTCCCGTTTATCACGCATTTACCCACCAAATATTTGCTACTGATGACTTCATAGCCCCATGTATCCGCCTTCATTCCTGCCTGTCTCATGTCATGTTTGACGTCTGAACTTCATTTATTCCATGTGTCTGCTGGTGTGTCGTAGATTTAAAAAAATGTGTACATGTATAATTAGATCTAGAGTAGTCCCTTGTTTGGGCGAGCGCTGGATGGAAAAAAGCATTCATGCTTATCTATTACCCTCGTAAACAAAGAATTTTATCTTATCTTCGATCATGAAATCAATGATTTCTTTCTTGGGCCATTAAATTTACTCAGTTCGTTGCAGATACATCAGTTTTTGTAAACGAGAAAGCGCACGGTAAAATTTCAAAATTCCGAATGTTGATGATGCATTTTCGGAAAAAGAGTAAAATTTTACACCCTGAATGGATAATAATCTATTATTTTTTGAGATGTGTTCAAGATCACACGCAAGAACAGTAAAACTATAGCTTGCCTCAAATGCTAGTTTTCCACAGCTGTCATTACTAAACATCTGCATTCCCAGAACACACACACACACACACACACACACACACACACACACACACACACACCAACGCAACTTCCAACGGACTTTTACCTTCAGAGGGTGGCCGGAAGTTGCTGTGAGGTTGACCTCAGCATGTGACCATTGCCTACGTCCATGACTACCGTGTGACCAAAGACTTTGACCCAGATTGTCCCCGTCCATGGCGTACACAGCCAGGCTGTCAAAGTCGTGATGCGGCACGTGATACCAGAAGGACAGCCTGCCTGACCCGGGTTGTGATAACAAGGTAGGGCTGGTCAACCACGCCTGGGTGTTGTTTTGCGTAGTTCTCGATGAGAAAACAGCAGCGTAGTACCCTAATGAAGTGAACATTTCAAACAGCCAGATATTAGTTTCAATACAAACAACGAAGGGCAAGGCTAAAGTGAGTAAGTTGGCGTTTTACGCCCGGTCAATCAGGATGGTTATAATCATCAAGGCGAGGCAAAGATTAAGGATTAAAACAAATGTGCATAGTAAATAAGCTACGGATTCCCCTTTCCTATCTCCTCTCTTGTTTTTTTCTGCCTAGTCCTCTTGCTCTTTCTGTCTTGTCATTGTTCTGCTAATGGTTCATTCTCCTGACTTTTTTCCCAGTAAACTCTCAAATATTTTTCGTTAAGGGTTAGGCTTTTTTGTATGGCTCTTGTTGAGCAGCCAGGAGATGATAGTTGGTAGGTGGTATGTGCAGCATGCTGCCATATGGCACTGGTATTTGTCATTATGCATTTATATAACACTTTAAATTTTTATATTGTGTCTGTCCGTTCCTTTTTTATATTTTTCTTTAACCTGGTATTGATAAATTAGACGGAATGGTCGACGATACGTGTGGTAATATTGAAGGGACTAACTCTTCGAAAATTTGTGTCTGATGTTTGTGTATATATGTTTTATGACTGCGAAGTGATTGGTTTTGTAGATTGACTTGACAGAGGGTTGATACATATGTGAGAAGAGTTTAGAAATGTTTATTTGCTTATGACCCGAGTTTGGCTGTCCTGAGATGACCCTGTGGGGTTGACAGGACATTAAAATCCAATTACTACTACTACTACCTATGTTTCAGAAACATGCAGGACCTTAATTTGAGTCATGCACGAACATTCTTCTGCAGTGGGTATAGATACATACTCCACGTTTTACTGCTCGTAGCATGTAAGGTGAACAGTAAATCAGAATTCTACTTTTAATTTGATATCTTGCACTTCCCCTGGATATGACGGAGCGTTCGTGCTTGAATAGGCGTTAAATATTCAGAATGAATCCTTTTTCTTTTATTTCTCGCTATAGTTACCACTGGTCCGCCCTGTGGTGTGGTCTAGGAGCTGGTTATTGTGTGTCGCCACCGTCCAGTCAGCCGTGTGCGGAGGATGGGGCGAACCATTTTCCATGGAGTTGGTCCACTGGCACAGCGAGTTCTGCTCAAAGTCACACTGGGCTGGAAAGAAAGGCAGTGGAGAAAAAGGTATAAATCCATCCGTGTATTCACTATTTGTATATTCAGACAGCCTTGTAGGGAAGATCCGGTCGACATTTTTTTTCTTTTTTTTTTTTCTTGGCGTTTGTCGACTAACACGACTAACAGTACTTCAGCTGACACAGGGAGTTTAGCTGAACGTCAGAATGGAGGTTAAAACGAAAACATAAGACAGAGAAAGAGCGGGGAAGGGCAGTGTGTGTATGTGCGTGCGCGCGCGTGTGTGTGTGTGTGTGTGTGTGTGTGTGTGTGTGTGTGTGTGTGTGTGTGTGTGTGTGTGTGTGTGTGGTGTGTGTGTGTGTGAGAGAGGGGAGAGAGAGAGAGAGAGAGAGAGAGAGGAGAGAGAGAGAGAGAGAAGGAGAGAGAGAGAGAGAGAGAGAGAGAGAGAGAGAAAACAAATCAAATCACGCCAAGAATTTATTTCAGAAGCCCCAGTGGGGCTACATGAAATATCAATGAGAGAACATTAACTGACAAATTTCACAACGGTTAGGCTTCGGCAATAAAGCGAAGTATCAACAATAAAAGGCTGGCTCAGCTAAACGCAAATCTATACTAAAAGAAACAACATCCCCCCCCCCCCCCCCCCCCCACAAGCCATGCATATCCCAAACAAACACAAAAACCAACAACAACAAAATACAAAATAAAAATAAAAAATAAAAACCCGAACAAAAAACAACAACATATGACAAGAAACCAGACGAAGGAAGACACCCCCCCCCCCTCCACACACACACACACAACAAAAAAGAAAAAGATATCTTCAGTGTGTGTGTGAGTGTGTGTGCGTGCGTGCTTGCGTGCGTGCGTGCGTGCGTGCGTGCGTGCGTGTGTGTGTGTGTGTTGGGGGGGGGGGATCTGAGTGTGTGTGTGTGTGTGTGTGTGTGTGTGAGAGAGAGAGAGAGAGAGAGAGAGAGAGAGAGAGAGAGAGAGATAGAGAGAGAGAGAGAGGAGAGGGAGAGAGGAGAGGGGGGGGGGGGGGGGGGGGGGGGGGGGGGGGGGAGGGAAGGAGGGAGAGCGTTATACCTAGATAGCTGCATTTCATCTTCATAATACATGTCCTCGTATAAAGTGTAAAATTAATGTTCATTTTGCTTCTATCTTCCCAGTAGCTGACATCGCTGATAACAGCCGGACGGATAACCCGCAGTAAGCCCATATACCCTCGTAAAGTGGACCCGTGTGCAACAGCAAGTAGCTCGCTTCAGCGACTTACCACCCGAGATTCTGCTACCACTACACTCTCCTCTGGTCGCTGTGATGTCATCAATGGCCATGTCGCTCCTATACCCTGTGCCAATGGTTCCACTGAAGTGTAACTGGCGAGGAAATAAATATACTTTTTTAAATTGCTTTTATTAGAACAGCAACTTTTATGAGGTAGACTTTGTAAAGAGGCAATTAATTTTGATGTGACACGAACAGCTTGATGCCAGTTGGATTTCTCATCAGTGACATTTTACCCCGATGTTTGCTGTTGTTGTAATTTAATGATGTTTTATGATTGGGGTGAACGTGTGACGAGTGTATTTGGCACCACAAAACATTCCTAGTGCAACTGTATTGACACTTGGCAATTAAATTGTATTGTATAACATATCACTGCTCTGTAATGTCCCGTAATGAGATGAATTAAGTATAGTCTGTATTCTGAAATGTACGTACGTGAAGAATCGGGATTCTAATGACGGATTTACGACCCTGATGAAAACAAACAATCCTCATGTGATAACCACTTCTTTTCCACCACGTTTCCAAGTACACTGACCGACTGGACAAGGGCCACCTATCCTCTAAGATGACTTTGGTTTGATTTTTGTTCTTAAAAGGCAAATGAAGCGAAGAGGCACAACAGGCGTTGTCAACAGAAATGAAATAAGAAGAATAAGTACCAAACACTGAAGTTTTTTTTTCTTTCCGACTTTAGCTCTAGTCCTCTTGAGTAAAAGTCGACGCATGACAAGTTCCGAACACACAAAAGGTTAAAATGCAGGCTGATTTTGGTCGGACAACGCAAAAGTTGCGCATATTTTCGGGCTAAAAACCCTTTTTTTTCAAAGGAACGGACTGACAGGAAAATGATCAGTTAAAAGTCTCTACTAATCATGTTTGGGTTGTTTGTGGTTGCGTGTCTGAAAGCAATTGAAAAAGTAGACAATTTTCGTTTTTGTTTGTTATTATTTAAATGTCAGACAGT
>JABMCL010002885.1:402500-432500 GCA_018857735.1 Alviniconcha marisindica | reverse complement strand
TTGACAATATCGATCGCATTTCCATGTGCTGCTTTTCGTCTATTTGGGTAATTATATAAAGTTATTTGTCCAAGGCGACATTACCTCTTCATTTATTTATTTTTTAATTTAAATTGAAAATCAATCTAGTCACACCTCCAGCTCTAGGCTAGGTCTATATTTACATATTCAGGCACACGTACACAGGCTGCAGAAAATTCAAAACAACGCAGCGAAAGTCGTTTTTCGCAAGAGCAGACACGACCACGTTAGACCACTGCTCAAAGCACTTCACTGACTGCCAGTCAAAGAGAAGATAATTTTCAAAATAGCCGCCTTTGTTTTCCGTTTCTTTGATGGTACTCAGTCTTTGCATACACTCCTCCGTTCCAGTACAGATAAAAAGTATATACAAAACAAAGAAAACTCTTGTGCAAGATGGAAACTTACGGGCTTTGGTTACCGGTCGTTCTCTGTTAGGCTTCCCTTGTCTGGAACAACCTTCCCGCTCATATCCGACACTGCAGTTCTCTCTCATAGTTCAACTGAAACTTCTCTTAAAACCTTTCTCTTTATTCTGCCTACTCTGAGCTACTCTAACCCTCTCACGGACATTCGATGTTGAATCTGATTTTTGTTTTTGTTTTAAACGTCTTCACTGGCTGACCGATAATTACCTAAGGTGGGGTGGGGGTGGAGGGATGGAGAGCGACTGGAACAGAGAAGGGGAGGGGGAGTTGCGAGGATTGTGTGTGTGTGTGTGTGTGTGTGTGTGTGTGTGTGTGTGTGTGTGTGTGTGTGTGCAGTGTGTGTGTATGTGATGTGTGTGTGTGTGCAGTGTGTGTGTGTGTAGTGTATGTGTGTGTGTGCGCGCGCGTGTGTGTGTGTGTACACGTGCGCGAATGTGGATGCGGGGGGGGGGGGGGGGGGGGGGGGGTGGGGACAGAGTGAGATATGTAATGCCTTATTAAATTAGGTTGTATATTGTTGTAATGTTTGATGTCTTGTATTGTTTGATATTGTTTTTCATGTTTGATATTGTTGTAATGTCGTCACTTTGAGACTCACACATGTACAGTCATACAGGGATTCGGCGCGTTCGCACTGCATTTATTATCATGATTATATGAATAATTATGTCATTTATCTCCGTATTAGGAAATAATTCTGATTTGTACAGCGCATGCAATATGCGCCCACTGGCAGTAGGGTACAGGGCTTCAGAAAAGCGATTATCATGACTGTTGTTACGTGCACACTCTGATCAGAAACGGGTCCAACGTTGTGCGTCGCCGGACCAGCACGTTCAGATGATGATCGCAACTGCACGTTATCTGTCCGTGCCCATGCGGGCACACAGGCCTGGGGCCGGTCCATCCAGCTCCTGCAGTGACGCGCCACTGATGCGGTCCTTGTCAGTTGTGAGTCGTCTGCGGGCCCTTGTTAACTTCACGTAACATTTCGCGTCTTTTGTGATGTGTGTGTGTGTGTGTGTGTGTGTGTGTGTGTGTGTGTGTGTGTGTGTGTGTGTGTGCGTGTCAGTGTGCGCGCGCGAGTGTGTGTGCGTCCGTGCGAGAGAGAGAGAGAGAGAGAGAGAGAGAGAGAGAGAGAGAGAGAGAGAGAGAGAGAGAGAGAGAGAGAGAGAGAGAGAGAGAGAGAGAGTACATGCGCGCGCATAATTATGTCTGTGTGTGCGGCCCATATTTGTATGTCTGCGGAGAGTATGCATGGTGTATTTGTGCGTGGCTGTATTCAGTGATGTGTATATGTATGCGTGCGTGCGTGTGTGTGTGTGCATGCATGCGTGTGCGTGCGTGTGTGTGTGTGTATGTGTCACTATGTGTGTGCGTGCGTGCGTGCGTGTGTGTGTGTACGTGTCAGTGCACGATTGTGTGTGTGTGGCGCGTATTTGTGTGTCTCTGGAGAGTATGCATGGTGCATTTGTGTGTGGCTGTATCGAGTGATGTGTGTGCGTGTGCGTGTGCGTTCTTACATACGTATGTTTTCCGTGTCAGTTTTAATTTGAGTGCGTGTGCGCGTCAGTCAGTGTGTGGACTTTGTGCACTGTGTGTATTTTGACAGTGTGGCTGTGTGCGTACGGCCACACACCATACAAACACACAGACGCGCGCGCGAAACCTACATCAACACATCAAGACCGGCAAGTCCGCATCTGACTTTAAACATATAACTCCTGCTCACCATCATTTTCTGACATAATACTGATATTCGCAAATGAAGACAGTGACACACTATATAAGCGCTTTATCTTGTAGCCTACAGGTCTGGCTAATCCCTAGATCATTATCGCTCACACTGACCTTCGTGTCGGTCAGATCTGTCCGTCTCCTTAGCATTGTGACTGTTGATCGAGGCTAAGTCAGAAATGACCCATCCTTCGTTCCGCAGTACATTGATTGACGGCCAGCTAGCTTAGTTAGAGGCCGTCCAGCGAAATCCTACTCAGTTATCAAATCTGACAGAAGTTATGTAGGCTAATTATGCTGATTCGATTATTCACACATGATTACGAACGTTATACACAGTGAGAGAGAGAGAGAGAGAGAGAGAGAGAGAGAGAGAGAGAGAGAGAGAGAGAGAGAGAGAGAGAGAGAGAGAGAGAGAGAGAGAGACAGACAGACAGACAGACAGACAGACAGACAGACAGACAGACAGACAGACAGACAGACTGACACAGAGAGAAACAGAGAGAGAGAGAGAGAGAGAGAGAGAGAGAGAGAGAGAGAGAGAGAGAGAGAGAGAGAGAGAGAGAGAGAGAGAGAGAGAGAGAGAGAGAGAGTTCTAGGACTTTAGGAGTTTTGGATCGTCAGCTGCACAAAGTCACCTCAGAATGAACTCACAACTAGGTCAAAACAGTCAACAGCAGACATAACCAGGTCAAAACAGTCAACAGCAACCATAACCTGGTCAAAACAGTCAACAGCAAACATAACCAAGTCAAAACAGTCAACAGCAAACATAACAAGGTCAAACGAGACAACAGCAAACATAACCAAGTCAAACAGTCAACAGCAAATATAACCAGGCCAAAAAAGCCAACAAAGCAATTGTCTGACTGTTTCAGTTCACTAATTTACAACTGACAAAAATATGTTTTAGTCAAATTCGTCACAATGTATTCAGTGATAAAATCCAAACAAGCGAAAGTGAAACTCACTGTCAAAATGTCATAATTACGTTAATACCTTTCACCTGCTGTAAATGTTTTGAAGCTTATGAAATGTTCTGTGGGCCCTGCCATACTACCATACAGGCCAAACAGCAATTACTATAACCATAGTGCTCGTTACACAGAAAAGTACAAGTACCTTAGTATAGCGCAAGGTAATAAATTACATTTTTAGACTTCCTGGGACAAATAACGTTAAACTGATTTTCCTTAGTACAATGCAAGGGAATAAATTAAATCTTTTGACTTCCTGGGACAAATAACATTAAACTGATTTTCCTTAGTATAGAGCAAGGTGATAAATTACATTTCTAGACTTCCTGGGACAAATAACATTAAACTGATTTTCCTTAGTATAGAGCAAGGTGATAAATTACATTTCTAGACTTCCTGGGACAAATAACATTAAACTGATTTTCCTTAGTATAGAGCAAGGTGATAAATTACATTTCTAGACTTCCTGGGACAAATAACATTAAACTGATTTTCCTTAAACAGGGTAATAAATTACATTTTTAGACTTCCTGGGACAAATAACATTAAACTGATTTTCCTGACTGCAGGTAATAAATTAATTTTTGACTTCCTGGGACAAATAACTTAAACTGATTTTCCTTAGTAAATGACAAGGTGATAAATTACATTTTTAGACTTCCTGGGACAAATAACATTAAACTGATTTTCCTTAGTATAGAGCAAGGTGATAAATTACATTTCTAGACTTCCTGGGACAAATAACATTAAACTGATTTTCCTTAGTATAGAGCAAGGTGATAAATTACATTTCTAGACTTCCTGGGACAAATAACATTAAACTGATTTTCCTTAGTATAGAGCAAGGTGATAAATTACATTTCTAGACTTCCTGGGACAAATAACATTAAACTGACCTTAGTAAAAAAGCGGCTATAAGTAATAAATTACATTTTTAGACTTCCTGGGACAAATAACATTAAACTGATTTTCCTTAGTATAGAGCAAGGTGATAAATTACATTTCTAGACTTCCTGGGACAAATAACATTAAACTGATTTTCCTTAGGTAATAAATTACATTTTTAGACTTCCTGGGACAAATAACATTAAACTGGTTGTCCTTAGTATAGTGCAAGGTGATAAATTACATTTCTAGACTTCCTGGGACAAATAACATTAAACTGATTTTCCTTAGGTAATAAATTACATTTTTAGACTTCCTGGGACAAATAACATTAAACTGGTTGTCCTTAGTATAGTGCAAGGTAATAAATTACATTTTTAGACTTCCTGGGACAAATAACATTCAACTGATTTTCCTTAGTATAGTGCAAGGTGATAAATTACATTTTTAGACTTCCTGGGACAAATAACATTAAACTGACTTTCCTTAGTATAGTGCAAGGTAAGAAATTACATTTTTAGACTTCCTGGGACAAATAACATTAAACCAATTTTCCTTAGTATTGTGCAAGGTAATAAATTACATTGTCAGATTTCCTGGGACAAATAACATTAAACTGATTTTCCTTAGTATAGTGAAAGGTAATAAATTACATTTCCAGACTTCCTGGGACAAATAACATTAAACTGATTTTCAGACATCCTGGAGCAAATGCCATGCTTGGCTCGTGCCAGCATAGCTGCAGTGTCATGAAAAGGGATAACAATAAACATGACTATATATATACGTAAAGTCATTGTGTGTGTGTGCGTGTGCGTGTGCGTATGTGTTTGTAGTGCGTTTTTTGTTTTGTTTTTGTATAATACTTTATTTCAATTGTTTTGGTAGGACTATGCCCTACAGGTGTACAGAATATCAAATTTAGGTCAATATGTATGATGTGAGCGCTCAGGGCGTTGATGAGCGCATGATAAATGTACATTATTATATTATTCTCAGTGGAAGAAGCTCCACAAGCTGTAATCAGCGACTGGGGCCAGTTCAATGCACTATGCTGTGCATCAGATATGCTCAATTCAGTGTTACCTGTAAGAGTAACTTTACTGTAGGCTACTACTGAACTGAAGACAAAATCAGCGCAGACCTCTGACACCATGACTTACAAGGATATCCTGAGAAGGAATGCCGCATTCTGTCTGGTAGTTATCTGAGTGCCTCCATGACCATGGTGTACTGTCAAGAGAACATGGCAGTGTCTGGGTCTTGGTCAGCTTATAATGGTGTAGCGTGCATGCAAACAACAGATCCCAGATATCCCCTACAGTGACGTGACATGCATAAACACACACACAGACACACACACACACAGACAGACACACACACACACACACTCACACACACACACACACACACATGCACACACATAGACACACACACAGGCACACACATACACACACACAGACTTTGGCACCACAAGGCAGATCAAAGTGAACTGCTGGAGAGGCAGACTTTGGCACCAAAAGACAGGTCAAAGTATAAGCTGCCCTGCAACATTCTGCCTTATTCCCTTCTCTGGCAGCTGCTCGAAAGTCAGACTTTGTCACCACAAGGCAGATCAAAGTGAACTGCTGGAGAGGTAGACTTTGTCACCACAAGGCAGATCAAAGTGAACTGCTGGAGAGGCAGACTTTGTCACCACAAGGCAGATCAAAGTGAACTGCTGGAGAGGCAGACTTTGTCACCACAAGGCAGATCAAAGTGAACTGCACCAAAAGGCAGGCCAAAGAATAAGTTTTCCTGCAATGTTTAACTGTCTCTCTTTGCCAGCTGCTCGGAAGTCATACTCTGTCACCACAAGGCAGATCAGTGAACTGCTGGAAAGGCAGACTTTGGCACCAAAAGACATGTTGCCCTGCAACGTTCCACCCCCATTCTTTTCTCTGCGGCTCATGGAGAGTCAGACTCAGACACTAGGAGACAGCTAAAGGAAGACGCTGCCCTGCGATGTTCTATCCCTTTCCCTTGTCTGTGGCTGGTGAGTCAGACTTGGACACCAGGAGACAGCTAAAGGAAGACGCTGCCCTGCGATGCTCTATCCCTTTCCCTTGTCTGTGGCTGGTGAGTTAGACTTGGACACCAGGAGACAGCTGCCGTTCTTGGCCCACAGATCCAATGCTTCGTTCACGATCCTGTCTCCGCAGTCCTCAGGGATCTGGAGAAAAGAAGAGCACTTTGTTATCATTAATACACTCCCAGAGTCTGCTCAAGAACTCTGGAATAATCAGCCCCTAACATCATCACTTCAAATCAACATGGAGCTGGATGAACTGCTCAGATTAAAAACTGAAACGTAGAAAGACAGCAAATGTTCAGCAAATGTTCAGTCAACTAGCATTTAAAATGGGGAAAATACAAAATGAATGCATTAGGTTCACGATCTCACTCATATACCTCAAAGTTTAAATTTGATTATGGAGAACTTGAGAAAGCACAAGTTTTAGTTTCATCTTTCTGAAGCCCCTGTGACTAGGAAATCTGACTGAGGGCACTAAATCCAAACACATAAAACATTCAAAAGAATGCTTATTTATCATGACACAGACACACAATCTGCAAATCTTTGGGGAAATCCCCTTCGTCAAGCCTACAATCTTCCAAGCACTGGACAAGCAAACAAAAACTCAACCAAAAAAAAGATGTTTCCCTCTCATTTTGTAATCATTTTTAACCATTTAACTGTTGTTTAAGCGTTATTTTGTGGCTTGACAAAGGAGATTTCCCTGAAAATGTGCAGATTAGGTATCCGTTTCATAATAAATAACTGTTCTTTTGAGCCTTTTATGTGTTTGGATCTTGTTTTAGAAAGCTAGCAGTCATTCTTGTTACAGATTTTTTTTTAATAAAAATTTTGAGGTGCTAAAACTGATATGTAAGTGTAAAGCTCAATGGAGGTTAATTACTTCCTGAAAATGTAGCCAGATTTTGCTGAATCTGTAAATACATCAATTATCTCTCTCTTAAATGCATGCCAAAGTGGTGAAAAACACAAAGTACATGATCCTGTCAGCATATCAAAGAATCACACCAAATTTTATTTGGACAGGGAGAACAAAAGAAAAAAGAAAAAAAGGAAGTTTTACAATTATGATGCCTTTAATTATGACCTTGAAATTAGGCCCAGGTCACCGAGACTAGCATGAAATGTCAACCTCAACAGGATGGATACCATCTTGCAAAGCTTAAAAGATCTTAATCTTTCAGAATAAAAGGCAAATGTTGCCACTGACAGCCTCACGCCCATCATTACAGTTAGCTGGTTGGTTCTTGGACTTTAACCTCCTGTAAACACATCATTTCAGGCAACTAGTTAGTTCTTGGATTTTAACATCCTGTAAACACATCACTACAGCTATCTGATGTTAATCATACAAACAAGCAAACAGAGTAAACTACAACACAAATCAAAACAAAACCCAACCAAACTGAAACAAGTAAACAACAACAAAAACCAATCAATCAAAAACAACTTTTCTTACATGTTTCAAGTAGTTCACCATATCTTCAGAAGATTTCATGCTGAGAAGAGGACGTCGGAAGAAAATCAAAATGGCCACCGCCAAGTACACCATGACATAACATGAACCGCCAATCATCCTGTCCCAGATCCTGAACAGGAAGAAAAAAGAAAAACACACTTATCTGCAACTTTTTTCATGCAAGTGCTAGGTGCTTACAGCATAAATAAATTTACAGACCAAAAGTAGTTGTTGTTGACGTCGTTGATCGATTTCCATGGCTCTCAAGCAGACTCACTGCACTCCTGTCATATGCAATTCCGAATAATGAGTAAGTAAACATGGTGCTTAATGTCCACAGAAACCACAGAAACCATAGGGATGGGCATTTTTCTGAATGAGTGACTGTAGCTTTTTACAGCACTTTTTTTGAATAACCAGCATTACCTGGTTGTCACAGCGCTAGGTAGTAGGAATGCACTGCAATAAATAAAATGCACCAAGCACTCGACCTCTTTCTACTCCCTTCCCAATCTCTCATTCGTGCATATAACTGAAACACAGACACATGCATTTCGATGTACGTTATGTGTTATGTTATGTCTGTTCAGCACTTTGAGCCATGGGGTAGGCACTTTACAAATTTCCATTATTATTATTATTATTATTACCTCTGGAATGAGACGTCAGGCAGGACATCGGCAAAGCAGCTGGAGAACCAGTCCTTGAGAGGGAGGAGGGCGAGCAGCTTGTGCTCCACAATGTGGTTTGACAGTTTCTGATCCACGTCCTCTCTCTTCAGGCACCTCAGTGTGATCTCTGGCTGCAGGTCAAGCAGAGGTTACACACACTGTGGCTACACAGACCCTGCTGAAGCAGCAGTGTGACATGCGACATGTCTGTGTGCAATGGTGGGAGAAGGAGGGGTGAGGGCAGGGGTGGTCTTGGGAGACTTTTGACTTCTTAAAATCTTGAGCAAATCTCTGATTCGCCGTTTGTGGCACATCTCATAAATAAAGACGAATCTCTGTGTGTGGATCTGTCCGTGTGTCTATGTCAACACTATAATTTGGCGACCCACCTGCTCCAGCTATTGAGATGAAACTTTGTGTGAAGATTCCTTGGAAAATGAGGGTTACTGAAGATTATTGAAGCAAATGAACAAGTTGGTCTGTGCAAGTCTCTGTGTCAAGTAAAGGGAGGGTGATATAAGCTTGGCTTCATCCCCGTTTTTCAGCTCAAAGGCGATATAAGCTTGACTTCATCCCTGTTTTTCAGCTCGAAGGTAATATAAGCTTAACTTCATCCCTGTTTTTCAGCTCAAGGGTGATATAAGCTTAACTTCATCCCTGTTTTTCAGCTCAAGGGTGATATATGCTTAACTTCTTCCCTGCTTTTTAGCTCAAGGGTGATATATGCTTAACTTCATCCCTGTTTTTTAGCTTGTGGGTGATATATGCTTAACTTCATCCCTGTTTTTTAGCTCAAGGGTGATATATGCTTAACTTCATCCCTGTTTTTTAGCTCGAGGGTGATATAAGCTTAACTTCATCCCTGCTTTCCAGCTTGAGGGTGATATAAGCTTAACTTCATCCCTGTTTTTCAAGTGACCTGGTTTGGCCTAGTGGTAAAGCATTAGGCCGGTAAGCAGAAGAGCCTCTGCTCGATTCTATTTCAGTTCTCCTCTTTCTTCAGAAAGGTTATGGTTTGTGGACACTGTCTTGTGACTTTGCTCCTCACAGTTAATAAAACATTAAAATGGCTCTCATTGCTGCCCATCTTAATGCAGGAGTCATTCTGGTGGTGACAGTGTAGTGATATAATCTTCCTCTTCCCCACCCCCCCCCCCCCCCCCCCCCCCTTCTCCCCATTGCTAATAAGCCTCATGGTTTCTGTGGATGTTAAGCACCATGTTTACTTACTTACTGTTTTTCAGGGAACTCCATGGTCGAATGGCTATCAAACCAGACTCTCATGCCAGCGATCCAGGTTCAATGCTTGATGGGACCTGATTTTTTTTCTTTCTTCCCCTCTCTTTTACAAAAATGTTTCAGCTGGTGCAACACCAACATCACTAACAATGTACAACTTTTAAAAAAAATCTTTGTGGAATCATAATATTTGTTCCTTTTTTTCCTCTCTCTTCCTTTCTTGATTTCAGCTGTTCAAAAAGGTGTCTGTTCTCCAACAACAGAACTATGTTGGCCATTTCCATGGAAGAGGTGGCGAAAGTGGGTATGTTGCTAGTTCACAATATGTTTGAAGAGGACTAGGAAAAATGAACCTGAATCAACTGGCTAGGCAGAAATCAGAGAGGTAGAATTACCATGGGTAGGTGAACCATTCAAAGCTGTATTCTGACCTACTCAAGCTTTACACAAGTAAGTAAGTAAACATGGTGCTTAACGTCCACATAAAGCATAAGGCTATTAAGGACAGGGAGAAGGGGGGAAGGGGTATGGAGGTGGTGGAAGAGGGAGATTATATACCTATTGCTATGCTGTCACCACCAGAATGATTCCTGCATTAAGATGGGCAGTGATGAGAACCATTTTAATGTTTCATTAACTGTGAGGGACAGTTACAAGACAGCATCCACAAACCACTGCCTTTTGTGAAGAGAGAGGAGAGCCGAAGCGGATTCAAACCAAGGTCCTTCTGCTTACCAGCCTAATGCCTTACCGCTAGGCCAAACTGGCACACAAGCCTCACATCACATGAGGTTCCCTGAAATAGCTTTGTGTTCTCAGCAGTTAACTTTTGTGTTCATGGTACGCCATCATAGCACTCTTTTGTGGTTGTTTAACCCTTTCCCAGCCAAAGAATTAGTGCTGCTGGTGCAGTTTCTTTCAAAAAGAGCTTCACAGACCGGTTATCCCAACCGGCAGCATTCACTTTCTAGAATGTGGCTTCCTTTGAGCATGCGCAAACAGTCAAGATTTGACAAGGATGTCCTGTGAGGTCTTTGTGGCAGATGTAGAACACTTTACCATGGATGTCATATATATATATATATATATATATATATATATATATATATATATATGTACTAAAGGCCGGGAATGGGTTAATTATTATCATTTAATGATTTATTAATTACAAATTTCTGTCAAAAGGAAATAATTCTGATGATCCTGGCCCCATTGTCTTCAAAGGGATCCACCATATTGGTTATAATTTACCTTTGGTTCAGCAGGTCATAGAAGCACATTGCGCAACATGTTTACTCCAGACCATGTTGTTAAACAGAAAGTACGAGTAAGACAGAAGAAAGTCTAGTCAGCAGACACAGCTTTGAGTTTGAACTAGTCAGTGTATAAATGCTGGGTACACATTTCAAATATATTTCAGGCATGAATGCACTCACGTAGTGGGCGATGGTGTCTTTGTATTTGGCCACGTGCTGGAAGAAACGTGATGCCACCCAGTACTGGTCCAGTTCTGAGTCAGTTACTTTACACACAGCCCCTGCGATGGCTGCAAAGTTTCTGTTCTCTTCCCATACCACCTGCACACACACACACACACACACACACACACACACACACACACACACACACACACACACACATGTCCACACACACATTTACACATGAACATGTCATGCATGCACCTTATAGTAGTCACACATGTAAATTTATGATTCTGATCATCAATTTTCCACAACAAGAAACAAATTTTATGTATACATACAATGTATGACAAGAGGGATTTGAAATACATTTATGCAGCAAAAGAAAATGCTGTAATTCCCAAATGGAAAAATACTTTATACAGTATGTATACAAAATTTTGCACAACGAGAAACAAATTTTATGTATACAAACAATGTATGACAAGAGGGATTTGAAATACATTTATGCAGCAAAAGAAAATGCTGTAATTCCCAAATGGAAAAATACTTTATACAGTAAGTAAGGGAGATAAGAAACAATAACTTTATTTACCAGAGAGAGAGAGAGAGAGAGAGAGTCAGAGTGAGAGAGAGAGAGTGCGACAGAGAGAAGAGAGAGAGAGAGAGAGAGAGAGAGAGAGAGAGAGAGAGAGAGAGAGAGAACACCCCAAATAAAGTAGAATGAAACCCCTGCATTCCCGCCCCACCCCCTTCAAACTTAAAAACAAAAACAAAAAAAAACCTTTGATAAGAAACGATAACTTTATTTACCAGAGAGAGACAGAGAGAGAGAGAGAGAGAGAGAGAGTGAGAGAGTGAGACAGAGACAGAGACAGAGAGAACACCCCAAATAAAGTAGCATGAAACCCCTGCATTCCCGCCCCACCCCCTTCAAACTTTAAAAACAACAACAACAACAACAAAACATGACATGATGATATAAAGCAAAATGTGACCAAAAAAAAATAAAAAAAAAAATAAAAGAATGAACAAATAAAATCCAAGTTCAGACACAGGGATTCCCAGCTGGTTGGCTCACTCACTGCCAGACTGTAAATCCAACACCCAGTGTTTGACTCCTGGTTCAAGTAAAGTGTGGATTTTTTTTCTGAGATCTTTTGAGCACAGATTTGCCAGTGCAAGTCTTGACTTCATTCAGTCAAAAAGACTGCTGTGCAGGTTGTGAAGATTCTGTGTCCATCTTTCGTACGTGGGGGCTTAATGTCTGATGGCATGGAAAGATACATATAGCACATTAACACTAAACACATATAATCAAAATGATGATCGTGACTACTTCTTATGGAAGAAAAAGAAGCCAACCAACCAACCAAACCTGACACTTTAAGTCACTAAGAAAACAGTAAATTTGATCTTTTACAAAATAAAAACTGATCCATATAACCAGCCAAAAAACAACCATTAAACAAAAAGAATAATAAAAAAGAAAGTAGATACTAATGAATTCATGAATGAATCAATGGTGCATTTCTTTGACTGTACCAGTTCTGAGTCTTCAAATGGCAGCTGACCCTGTTCCAAGAGATACAGTTTGAGTACTGTGAGTTCTGGAGAATCTGTGTCCTGTACTCTGCAGAGTGTTGTCAGTCCCTGTTTCAGATCTTTAAACTGTTGTTCTCTCTGCTGTTGAACAAATGTCTGGGAATCCTGGTTTGCTGGCAACACACCTGCAAAGAAAATTAAAACAGCTGAAATTAAGTCAATACACATCTACACAGGTACAATGGATAAACTATTTGAACCAAATACAATCTGTCTCACATGTTGAGGTGTTGGGTGTAATATTTCTAATAATATGATGTGATGATTTGTGCTTAACCACACACACACACACACACACACACACACACACACACACACACACATACACACACACACACTGCGCAAGTGACACACACACACACTGACTGTCACTTCTAAGAACTACTTTTAACATGTATATATCTGAGAGTGAAGTGCACACATCTAAACTAGAGGCTAGCACTAGCAGCACATGGACTGCTGATGCAGAAGACTGGAGGAACAGGCAGAACTGGGCCAGGCCAATACCGCAATAGCTTAATCAAAGCTAAAAGTCATACTGTATGTATACTACAACATTGTGTAAATCAAATGTGTGTGTTGGACCTGTGTATGATAATGATATAATAATACATGTTTGATGATGATGATGATGATGATGATGATGATGATGATGATGATGTGTGTGTGTGTGTGTGTGTGTGTGTGTGTGTGTGTGTGTGTGTGTGTGTGTGTGTGTGTGTGTGTGTTCAGAATCTTCATTATAACGTTAATAACCGCACAAATCCTAAAACTAAAACAAATCAATAACTACAGAAAGATGCTTGGAATGGAAAATAACGAAACGATTCGCGAGCTATCTACGGTATTATCCTACCAAGCAGGAGCTTCCAGACATGAATTCTGTAGACAGCTGGCAGAGGAAATCGAAGGCAAAATTGCTTTAATTTTTCTATGCTTACAGTTTGCTCTTTCAGCAAAATCTCTATTGATTTCTTCTCTTCGACAACCCTAAATCCAAACTTTTCGTAATAATAACTCCGGAAATTTCGTTCTTCGGATGCCATTTTCTTGATTTTATCAATTATTGTTATGGTTGTGCCACTTCCAGCAGACGAATCGGAAAATTGTGCTTCAACAGAGTACTTTCCCCTGGAAATAATGCTCGTTTACCAAACTCGCGAAAAACAACAGAGAAAGAAAGAAAACCATTTCGCAAATAGGCAACACTGGAAGCACCTTGCCTGCCAGTTTTCAAATTTAGTGTCAAAAACTCAACACTGTAATTAAGGTCTGTTACGTTTTATGCCATATTAATATCAAACTGATAGTTCAGCTGTGTTTCACTGAGTAATTTCACTGAGTAATTTCACTGAATAAACACCCACAGACAGGGATGTGAGAACCTAACGATTTTTATTTAATTTGAGAGTTTTTACGTTTTGGTTTGACAGAGAAAGCATTATTTCAGGTAATTTGGGGTTAGCTATTAGTGTATGTAGATTGAGAGAAAGGGGGTATGTGTGTAAGAGTGTGTATGTGCGTGTGTTTCATGACTTAGAATCAGTTATTGAGATATGTTCTTAGTTGTGCGATCGAATGACAGCCGCTTTAATTTCCCGCTGGGATGAATAAAGTATATTGTTATTGAATAATATCTGTAATTCAATGTTGTGTGTTATATAACAAGCAAACAAAAACAAACAAAAAACTTATTTTTTTGCAAAGTTGATCTCAGGTTGGAAAACTATTACTGTTTAACTGGTGAGGCAGGCGGTGACTGTGACCCAAAGGAAGTGAATGGCAAAGATGAGATCATTTAAAAGCAATAATTGCTGACACTGTCGCAAATACAACCCCCTCCTACAGTTTTTTCAGATCCTTTCGCCAGAGGAGCAGATTCACGTGCCGGCTGTGCTTCAGAGGTTTTCAGTGGCTTAAAAAAAAAAAATGCATTAATTATGTTCTTGTTCTTGCTCTTGCAGCTGGCTTTTCGCAGAGGATACGACCTGCACTCATAGAAGAAACTTTGAACTTGACAAAACAAAAACATTAAGAAGTCGAGCAAATTAATGTAGTTTGTGTTTATTTTGTTCTTTTGTGGTAAATCTATATGGTACTGTCAAACAAAAACAACAAATATATATATATATATATATATATATATATATATATATATATATATATATATATATATATATATAAGAACACAACGGGAAAATAAAACTTGGGTGATGTTGATTATGTTGAATTTATTCAATTCGATTTGACCCGGCAGTTCACGCATCCAGGCGAAAGCATTTGAAGCAGACGACACACCTTGAAAACATGGCTGACAGAACTGGTCGAGCAAGTTTTGTGCTTTACAAGACCGATATTTATAACTCGTCTCTGAATGCATTCACGAGTTGTTACCGATGGTGTGTCCCAACCCAACGTGATCGTGCTGCTTTGCTTCAGAGCAGTTGCTTCTGGATTTCTGCGATTGAGAGAGTTTGGTGGCCTGAAAGGGTGAGATGAATGATGATTATGATGTGGACATTTCTAAGAATGAAAAACAACCATTATTTACTTGTAACTGCGTGTATTTTGCTTGTTTTTAATGTTGTGCGCCGCCCCACGTCAGTTGACTTGCATTTTCGGTTTTGTTTATGACCATGTCACACTATGATTCTGTATGAAGTAGGATGCGCTTTGGAGAGACGGATGTAAACTGCTGGTATGGCCAGTGCCAACAGATCCGTTCTTGATCCGCCAGATACAAGGGCGCTAGATGAGATCCAGCAAAATACTTTGTGTCCAGAAACCCGGTAGAATTTTGCAATACGGAAGAATACTATCTTCGCTTGGAACCATTTAGAATTAGACAACAACACAGTCTACTCAGACAGTACTGAGTGCTTTAAATAGTTTGAGTTGGCATTGGATTCGTTCGGCCAAGTGCCGATAGACCACCACCGCGGCGCACACCGACCCGTCACACGAATGCCAGATTCATAGATGCTAGCAATGTTAATGTATGTTACAGAAATGCAAACTATTCAGGAAATTCCAGAGACAGCTGTTAATACAGAGTTACTGTGTGCATGCACTGCACACACACACACACACACACACACACACACACACACACACACACACACACACACACACACACACACACATGGACAGCACCTACTGTTTACAACTTGGTTAAATAAATACAGACTAACAGAAACATCATGCAGTCCCACCCATGGCATGCTTTAAATTTTGTGCATCATGTACCATGTAAAGGGCTACATGGTTGGTTTGAAGTCTATCCCATTGTTGCATGTATACCATTTTGCCATATAAAGTTGTTACCCTGAAGGTTAAAAGTAAACATACATTAACAATCTTTTTCAGAGCACAGGGACTTGATTACAGTCAGCTTGAAAAATGGCGTCAGGCACATCGTATAAAGTCATTCGTGGCTTTTTCATCTTCTTCAATTTCATTGGAATTGTAAGTTGTTTCCTCCACTTTTGCATTCACCATATAACTTATAAGTATACGTTAAGTTACCAAGGGGACAAAATATGCAGGTACTTTTGTGAAACATTACCTGTTTTTGTGTTCATGGTAAATGCTGCATTTTTGGTTCATTCATTATTGCTGTAAATTTTGTTGTTAAAATTAAAATCAGTAGCTATGTTAGGTTTAGTCTGTTTCAGTATTTTTGACTGTGTTCATTTATGCCTGAACTTAGCTTGAGCTTAATAATGTTATGTTGATGTAATTCATTGTTTGATAGGGAAGGGGCTACAGGGGGTTGAGATGACAGAATATTAACACTTAACAGTCTACTGATTAGTGATTGATAAAAAAGGCAACAAGAATTTTTTGATTTTTTTAAAATGTGGAATAGAATAAGTATGGCATAATCAGTAGTATATCATTTGTGTACCCTTAGGACCTGTATTAATTAGGTTCTCTACTTGTCTGTGACAGGCGATGGGTATTGCCATGATAGCTGTGGGAGCATACCTGTACGTGAACAAAGATGACTTCCTCAACCTGATGCCAAAGTATGAAGACGTCAACGTCACAGGTGTTATGATTGCTGCCGGCATTGTCATTTTTGTCGTTGCTTTTGTCGGCTTCTGTGGTGCTTGGATGGAAAGTCAATGCATGCTGATCATGGTGAGTGGCTTTTTTTCTTCAGATGGGTGTGGCCTGTGTGTGTTTGGGTGGGGGGGGGGTCTGGCTAGTTTCTTCATTTGCTTAGAAGAAAACAACAACAACTAAACTCATTTTCAAAGCTTTTCTTGGTTTGCTGCTTAACATGGTAAGTGACAAGCAAGGTCACACAGTCCTTTACCACACGCACACAGACACAGACACACACACACACACACACACCAAGTGAGAGCCGATGATCTAAGGGAAATAACTCGAGTTTGTTGAAACAGTTGCAAAAACTTGTAGTTTTCTCCCTTGGTTCTTGCGGCTCACGCTGATGTACACTTGTTAAACCACATAGCGGGTGGAGTGTGGTGGTGGTAGTGATGGGGATGTGATGTGCATAAGCACAAAATGAAATAAAAATGCAGAAAAAGGCTAAAAAATAGAACACAGACTGTTACTGTTTGACTTGAGTCACATGAATGAGATACAAGATTATTCATCCAAGAAATTAAATACTTGTACATAGATTACAGTAAACAAATGTCAGATACAGGTATTATAAAATCAAAGGAAAAACTGTTGTAAAACATATAATACGCTGCAGCATATATTACACAACTATGAATAAGCACACACATACACACACAACACACGCATGTTTGCATGCATTCGCACACACATGCACGCGTACACACACACACACACACACACACACACACACACACACACACACACACACACACACACAAATGATAGAATTTACAAGTTAGATAACATGCTCTCACTTATGTTGCTACTCAGTTTATGCACTTTATTTGCATTAAGCATGATAGAACCAGAAGTAATTTTTGTTAATGGTAACATTGAACATCTATTATTGTAGTATTAATAGTATTATAAATGACAGTGTGCCATTTCTGAAATCTTTAAAAGTTTTAATGTGTCGAATGATGGTATCATATGATTATCAACCAGAAAGACATTGGAAATGTTTCAATAACTATGTTGAGAAAGTTGAGAGATAGGGTTGAGCTCATATATGGGTTTTCCTGGGCATGTACCACCATGTGCCAAACTAAACTAAATTGGACTGTGTTTTGTGACTAATATAATCTTTGGCTTTATTTCAGTTTTTCACAGCCATCTTCATAATCTTTGCCATGGAGATAGCTGTTGGAATTGTCGGCTTCATTTACAGAGATGATGTAAGTATGCAAAACATTTTTGTTGGCTGGGATAATACCATGATGATGATAATGATGATGTTGGGCTGACAATGATGAGGGTAATGTTGGGATGAATCAGAATGCAATATAGGACTGATGACATTGATACAGAAATGGTGACAATGATGTTTGTATGATGATGAGGATATTGATTCACCTGTTGATGAGTTTTTTTGTTTAAAAGATTGATTTTTTTGTCATTGATTTCTTCTTCTTTTTTTATAAATAAAAATCATCAGTTACCCATGATTTGGCTGAAACGTCTGCTGCATATAAAATTTACTGCTGTCTCAGCATGTGATTGTAAATGACTGTGATACTTATAGTAGTGATGGTGATAATGATTACTGAATGAGGATGACTTTCAAGCTGTAATAACACTGATGATTTTGAATTTTGCAGATTGACCAGGAACTGAACAAACAACTAAAGGATGGACTCTTGGAGGAGAAGCGCCATCCATCGTGGAACACTATTCAGGAAGAGGTCAGCATACATAACTCTCTCTCTCTCTCTCTCTCTCTCTCTCACTCATTCACACATAAATTATATATTAGACAGTACTGTGGTAAGTAATTATCTCTATACATTATATCACTTTGTTGTTGTTGTTGGCGTTATGTATGTGAAAGTGTATGTGTGTGTTCCATTCTTGCTTCTGTAACTGTGGTGGGGTACAGTGGATCCAGAAATTAAGGTTCCCTGTACTGAGATCTGGTGCTTACAAAGGTTCTGTCTTTGAACCCTGGGTTTGCGTGCTTGGCCTGCTACCAGGAATTCTTTTTCATTTTCTGCCTTCTCTGTTCATTTCCCTTCATGTACCCGTTCATCTTCCATCATAAGGTGATTTATGACATAAAATTCACAACAGCCATGAAACAGGCTGTATTTCACATTTGTGATCTGATGAACTACATCAAGGTACCCTGGCCTGCCCGTTGGACTTTACCTGCTGCAGACGCAGAAACTAAGGTCCCCTATGTTGATAACCCAGAGCGGTGATCCATTTAAAGCCTGGAGTAGGTCACAATATAGCCTCACATGCTTTTTCCATTGCCAAAAGTTTCTTCCTGACCTAATTTCAACCTTCCCAGACGATTGACCTTTTTTATCCAAATTCTGTCACCCTAGTTTTTAACTGCATTAGTTTTGGCTAACACAGTTTCCCATGTGGGCCCACCGAATAAAATAGGTCACCTGCTCATAGTAACTAGTGATTGAGCAGGTTCCCATAGTTAGTGCCTATGGAATATAAATAGGTACTGAAACATGTGTTATTGTGCACTGATAAATAAATAGATAGTTGGTTTTTAACTAATAAATCGGTAGTTGGTTTTTAACGTTGTTACAATGAATTATACAAACTTGTGATTTAGTGATGTGTTAGGAACTGGTGTAAAATAATTTTGATTGTGTGATTTGTCCTGAGGTAACCTTGTGTGGTTGATGGGACATCAGAATCCAAGAACTAACTACTCCCCCCCCCCCCACCCCTCCCTCTCCCCCACCCAACCCACCACATACATATGTTTGCTTTTAGCTATGGTATGGTCATTTGTTGCAAATAACAATGGGAACATGTGGTAACATGTCTGTGTTTGTTTTCAGCTGTGTGTGTAGATATATATTATATATAAAACAGGGCCAGTCACTGTAGGTTGTGTAACAGTGGAGGGTGTTGGTGTCTTGTCCATGTTCACTCATAGCTGTTGGATGGTCATTTGTTGTGGATTTTGCCATGGTCTGGAGGGATTCATTCAGTCATCCTAATTATTCTCAGTGCATGTAATTCTCAGTTGCCTGTCTCTGTTTTTCTTGCAGTTCAAATGCTGTGGAGTGAACAGCTCTGAGGACTGGTATGATTTCTACTCCAGCAACCAGGTTCCAGATTCGTGTTGCAGTTACGATGGGTGTGGTGTGAGGCCACAGCTTGCCTATGACACTGTGAGTGCCTCTCTCATTTGCCTAGTGCCAGATTCACTGACTTCATTAGAAATAAAAATATTTATACATTGAATGCTTACCTTTCTACTCTCGATCTCTCCTTTTTTATGCAACAGACACCCATCGTCTGTCCAAAACAAAAACATCTTACTCCCTCCCCAAATTTATGTTTTAGCTTTCATTGATAACACCTTTTACAAGTGCTGCAAGTTGGAACAATTTTTGGTAATTCATATCACTGCTTCCAGCTTGGAACGTTTACAATAAAGGGAAAACAGAAGCTAGTTTGAATGTAAGTTGTACGTGATTATCAAACTGCACCTGTGTTTATGTAAAAATGGTACCCATCATGTTGTCAGGACAAAATATTTTTAATGTTCATCTTCCCATGATTTTCCCCCTACCGTCCCACACACACACACATCCAAGAAAGAGAAGAAAAAATAAAGATTGTGTATTAGAGTGTTGTTTATGGCACTCTTGGTGCAAGAGTTGACAAGTCGTTCCAATCCATTATGGCAGCAGGGAAGGACTGTCTATGCCTTGTACAACATTCAGCTTGAGCAGGTTGTGTGGCACACATGCTCTTCTTCGGTTGAAGCCGTAATTCGTTTGGAGCTATCAGCGAGGACTTGACCATCTGTATGATTTTGTGTAGCATGGAGAGTCTTGCAACCTTTTGTATGGTGTTAGAGGGGAGGGCACTCAAGGTTGTTGATTATCTTCTTCACCCTACAGGTGTTCTGATATTAGTCGATGACAGACTGAACTGCTTGTCTCTGGACAACCTCTTGTCTGTCTGTCTGTAGTTGGTCTGGTGTTTGTAAGGGCCTTGGGCTCACGTGAGGTGGTGCACTTGCATACATGTTCTCATTGTTAGAACAATTGTTAAAACCTGCTTGTCTTACACTTACAGGGCTGCTATGCTAAGGTGAAGGCAGAACTTGAGGATAATTTCTACATACTGGGAGCTGCTGGCATTGCGCTGGGTGTTCTGCAGATCTTCCTGCTGGTGATGACCATGATCCTTATCTGTGCCATCCGACGAACCAGAGGAACCATTGCATAAATGACTTGCATAATAATTATGTTTGTGAGAAATGCCATCAATTCGATCAGTTTGTTTTCTTTGTTTGTTTGTGTCGTTGTGGCCTGTTTCCATCCACATTTTTTTTTTTAAACTCAGGCCTTTGTTTCAAAAGTTTAATAAACATAAAGCTTTCATTTGAACAGAACTAAATGACAACGAAGAAAGAAATTTAGCCAAATGAAAGTCTTGCATTCCCACCGGTGGACATATTTTTGCCTTTGTAGTTTTGCTCTTGTGTAATATATCTGATTTTGCCTTGGGTTGTGGTCTGGGCCCACTTGTCGTTTGGCCTACCTGCGAAATGTTGGATGGTAATAGAGTGCACAAAATATAGTCATATTAAATGCTCACCCTACATAATCCTTAATCAAGTTTATGTCTTGGCCATATCTTCCTACCAGCCTTTCTGGGGGGAAAAAAGACTCTATTTATGTGATTTATTTAGTGACGATCATGCAGTCTGGTCTTTTACAGGTGTAGTGTGCAACTGTCTTCATCTCTGTCTTTGCTCTGATATGACCTTCGCATCAGGCATTGAATATACCAAGATCACACAAGATCTGCCATTTACCGTCTTTGACTTTTTGACACATGCATGTAGTTGTGTATTTAAACCAAATGTTTTGGGTGCTCAACTGTAAAAAGCTTTGTCCTATACCATTTCATGAAAGATACAACTTTGATGAATATGAAAATGGAGGCAAAATTGTTGTATTTGTTGTTGTTGTTATAGTGATAGCTGTTAAGTAGCTTTGATGTAAATCCGAGTAGGCATTTAAACATTGATTTGTTGGCACCATGTCTGCTACTGTCACTTCCACCATCACTGTCATCATTTGGGGGTAGGGGAGGGTCTTCTATTTTCCCCCTTCCTGTTCATCCACACTTCCCAAATAAATGCCATTGAGAGATAAATGCAGCTGCTACCCATTTTTCTCTGTGTGTGTGTGTGTGTGTGTGTGCATGCGTGCAAGCGTGTGTGTGTGCTTTCAGGTTTTGTTTGTTTTGCCTCGTTTGTTGCTCAAGATTCATTCATATTATTATGGAACCATTCGCTTCAATTCAGTAGCACTTCATCCTGTGGGGGGCAATTCCATTCAATTCATGCATGTCCGTATAAGGTCTGAAGATGTCTGCTGGCATATTGAGCACTTATAGCTAGAGATCACCGCTGTAACGTATGGTTAATAAAGAAATTATACTTTTTTACTTTTGCCCACACTGTGTGTGTGTGCCATGTGTGTGTGTGTGTGTCTGTATGCCGTGTGTGTGTGTGTGTCTGTATGCCGTGTGGTGTGTGTGAATGTCTGTCTGTATGCCGTGTGTGTGTGTGTGTGTGTGTGTGTGTGTGTGTGTGTGTGTGTGTGTGTGCCGTGTCTGTGTACCGTGTGTGTCTATGTGCCGTGTGTGTGTGTGTGTCTCGGATGTGGAAATTACACAAACAGACCGGGTTCAGCTGGCAATGTGTGGGCCAGTGTGACCTAGTATAGCAAGGCGCAAAGCTGGGGAACAGGGACAGCGGTTCGAGTCCCTTTCGGTTCTCCTTTCACTTTTGTTGTTGATGGCCATTGCCCTGTGCTTTGCCCATCAGCACAGTTAATGAAACATTAAAAATGGCTCATACCGCCGCCCATCTTTATTACTGCACAGCCATTCTGGTGGTGACAGTACAGCGTCAGGTACAGGCCCCCTGCCGCCCCACCCCGCCACCCGCCATCGCACCCACCCCACCCAAATACCACCCCATCCCCACCCCCACCCCCACCTCCTGGGATCTCGGTCCCCACTAGTAATTCTCCGGAGACCACTCGGCGGACTTAAACAAGTCAAACAAGTGACAACACAGCTTGTGATACAGCAGCTGATCGAGTACCCGTTACAATCGATATAGATTGCCCCGCCCCCCCCCCCCCCCCCCCCCCCCCCCCCACCTCTCCACCCGCTCTGCCCCCCCTCCCTTCTCCTCCCCGACTCCGCTTCCTCTTCGGCCTCTGGACCGTGCTCCCACTGGTTGAAGTGTTGCTTTACGTCCACAAAAACCGTAGGTTTATTAGGGACGGGGAGCCCAGGACGTCCACCTCAACTTTGACACAGCTGCTGAGCTCTGTGCTCGCACTGCACGAAGATCCTGACTTATTCCGTACTGTGTTCAGCGTACAGCCGATTGCTTTCCGTGATTATGGGTAGATTGAGGTTTGACATTGTAGTCTACTATAGCCGCTGCCTTCTTCCTACGACATCGACTACGTTGTACACCGCGTGAACGCTTGTCATTTCGGTTTAGGTCTCTACGTTGTCGTTGTTGCGCGCGCGCGCGCTCGCACACACACACACACACACACACACCACACACACACACACACACAACACACACACACACACACACACACACACAGGGCACACATACACGGCAGCCCTCCCCCTACTCACACACATACTGACACGCGCACACACGCACGCACACATAGTCCACACACACAAACACGCGCGGACGCACTCACACTGACACGTACGCCGCAGCACACACGACACACTCGCACACACACAAACACACACACACACACCAGAACGCGCGCGCGAATACACGTAATACATCCCCCCCCCCCCCCCCCCCAACACACACACACACACACACTGCTCCTTTACTTCCGGCTGTGCCGGTTCTGTTAATATGCACGGCACCGTGCTTGATAGCATCTTTAACCGAGGAACATTGGTGAATGCAAAGAAACGAAGCTGCCATTTGCCTATTGAACCAAAAAGAAGGAAAGAAAAAGCGGAACCGTAGTAAAGTCGATTTTGAACGAAAGTTTAATTCAGCCCTGGCACTTAAATCGCGCGAGTCACACGACAATTGTTTACAGCGGAAAGCGACAAAATTGGAAGTGCGACATCCAGTGCAGCAAAAAATGGTTGCGCCGCTTTAGTTAAACCACTTCAAAGTCCGCGGAGCTTAACGCGAGAACCGTTTCGACTATTAAGCATCTGTCGAGGCTTAGTTACTCCCCTTTGTTGCGCGCGTAACCCGAAAGCACGCGCCCTCGTGCAGCCACGTGACCGGCCCGTGCCCCTCGCCATACGCAGGGGAGGCGACCGTGCGATTTGTGTCATATGGTTAGGCTTGGTGGTGAGTGGGAATAGACCGGGAGGAAAGATGCTTGTTTTTGGAGAGGTTGCGTGCTGGATTCAAAACACCATTGTGGCTGCAACCTGACAACTGGGAATAAAAAAGAAAGAAAAGGTCAGAACAATTAGAGAGAGAGAGAGAGAGAGAGAGAGAGAGAGAGAGAGAGAGAGAGAGAGAGAGCATCAGTTTTAAACTAGGTTACCAAGCTTCAGATAATTGGCAAACCGTCAAAGACCGGAGACTCTTTTAAAACATAATGACTGGAGGGTGTGTCTGCGGTAATTGCTAGCTTGCTGCATCTGCTGCTGTGCTGCTGTACATAAGTCGTGCTGCACAGCGCTGCGGCATCCGTGTCAGCATCTCTTGCCACAGGCGCTCGACCTTCACTCCAGAATCTTTTATCCCCCTAGCTGTGATGGCTGAGAAGGTCGGGGAATCGTGACGTTTATTGACGTGACGCATAGTGTGCAGATGACGTCTCGGTCATTAAAGCAGTCGACAGCCTGCCATTTTGAGACTAGGACAGGCTAGCTGTGCCTTCACGTGTCACAGTTAGTTTGGAGAGGGATGGGGGGGGGGGGGGGGGGGGGGAGGGGGAGAGCACAGAGAGAGAGAGAGGTTAAACAACACAAAATTATTCCAGTACAAAATACAGATGAAATGAAAACCAACGCGGTGCGCTCATTTACATATAGGCTATGCTGAAAAAGAAAGGAAAAAACAACACATGAACGGCAGACGAACAGTTCCAATTAAATTCTAGTTTTAAAAACCAACAATAAACGAAACAAGTTCAGTTCAGTTCAGTTCAGTTCAAGATGGTATCTATGCGCTCAGAAAAGCCCATATGCGCTCCACCCCGTCTCTCAGAAGTTTCCCCAGCGTTGCCTTTGAAACGGTTCCAATGTTCGTCTGATTGACGATGGCCCTCTTTCGTCCTTTCAAGGAAGATCGTCTAGCGAAAGGACGAGAGAGGGCCATCGTTCTTCCAACGCCTCTCTTCCTCCAGGCGATCAATGGTGTGATGTCCCTGGCTTTTTGCCCGCAGGTATTGTCTCAAGCTTCTTAATACTTCAGATCTTCCCAGAAGTGAGCCCCTTGTGAGGGTTACTTTGCCCGAAACAAACAAACAACAAACAACAACATCAACAACAGCAACACACACACACACACACACACACACACACCACACACACACACACACACACACACACACACACACACACACACACACACACACAAATACGAGGAAGAAAAAAGAAAGAAAAAAGAAAAAGAGGAAACAAACAAACAAACAAAAATTTACTTTGACACAGTCAAAACTAACAAAACCAGTGTAAGGTAGTTTGGCTAGTAGCCTAGCTAAGTAAATACAAGCGAGAGAAATGGGGACTGTGGAGACAAAGGAGGGTGGGTAGAGAGGGTAAGTAAGTAACATGATGGTTTACGTCCAGGCAACCAGCACGGTTATATCAGGGCGAGGGAGAGATGGTTTGAAGTGATTTTAGCAGTAGCCTATTTTTGACAAAGCAACGTTCAGAAGTATGAGTAGACAGTTGTTAATATAATTACATAAACAGTTGAGTTAATCTTGCGAAGAATATAATCATGTGTCCTTTTCTGTCGCTTGGAAAAGGTATGATTGAATTGACTGATGATCGCTTTTATAATTATAGCGCCATTCTCCGCACTCGAGAAGACTCAGTCACTGCACTTTTAGTGTCGCATGTGGTTCTGCATGAGTGACTGTAGCTTTTTCTAGCGCGTTTTGAGTATCCACTGAAGTGGTTAGTTACAGCGCTTTTTGAGATGCGGATAAGCCGCACACTGTTTCCTCTTATCTAAATGAAAAGCGTAGGTACGCGTGTGTGCGTGTGTGTGTGTGTGTAGGGAGAGAATCTTTGCTGGAATGTTTTGATGTTATGATTGTTTATGCCCATAAAATGCCTCCCCCCACCCCTCCCCCGACCCCCACCCTCCATCCCCCACCTCCCTGTTTGACATGGGCAGACGGCCTAGATCAATAAACCGTTCGTTCGTTCGTTCGTTAAATGAAAAGTGCTTAAGTTTGTGAAACATTACACGGACTAAAATCTCTTGCACATCATGTCGTTCCACGTCCGAGAAGTGACAGGCCAAGTTTCTCATGAACTCTGAACCCCGGCAAAGACAGCCAATGAGAAAACTTGGTTTCTGTAAGTGCGGGCACAACACTGAATTAACACTGAGACTGATTCTGCCAATTTCTTCCGCGATGCCAGAGAATGACGTTTTCCCCTCCGGTGCAAATTCAAATGATTTCCTTACAAAAGCTGCGCTGACGACATAACTAGTGACGTCGCCCCAGGTGCCGAGGACTATTGCAAATAAAACGCAAACCACCGAAAGTCAAACGCTGCGGGATGCGGGGATAGACACGTGGCACGGTCGCACGCCCCCCACGTGACCTGAAAGGCGCTTCCGTCAAGGTGGCGTCCTCCCCATGAGCAGAGGATGTAAACCACCTGTGCAAAAGCCGATCAGTTGTCGTCTTTAGCCCTGCGGTGAGGAGAAGAGGGGGGGGGGGGGGGGGGGGGGTAGGAAACAAGAGAAGTTGAGTGACAAGTTACTGAGCTGAAACCTGAAACGGCTGTTCCTCCTCCTCCTCCTCTCTCTCTCTCTCTCTCTCTCTCTCTCTCTCTCTCTCTCTCTCTCTCTCTCTCTCTCTCTCCTTTGATAGCCTACGCCTTAGTGCGAAGAATAGACCAAAGGTCGCCTCTGTTTATGCGCGTCTTATTTAGAAATAATTTGCCTGAGGTTAACGGCAATTTCTAGCCGCCATTCAGTCGCTGTCTGCAGAGGTCTCCGGCTTGAGTGACGCGGCGGCAAGCGATGGAGTAGGAGTTGCCACAGTGGAGACAAACAACGGGCGTAGGGCCTGCACGTACGGTCCGCGCCGTAGGAGGGCTCCGGGATGGGGCTGGTGAGACCGGTCTCTGACAATGCCGCCCGACTCCCGCGCTAATGAGAAGCAAGCACGAATTGAATTTCACCCCCATTGTTCGGAGGCAGACAGTATGATCAACGAAACCGCAATTATGAAGGTTCTGAGGACATCTTCTCGGCATGCGACTGTTCGTTGTGCGTACCGACTATCCGGTTCGGTGTTGCTTTACGTCGGTAAGGACTATTAGGGACGGGGAGTCCAGGATGGCCACCTCGACTTTCACACAGCTCTCGAACTCTGACCACCGTGTTCAAGTTCAATGTTGCTTTCCAGGGAACCCGCCGGGACGGCCACCTCGACTTTCACACAGCTCCTGAGCTCTGACCACCAATTTCAAGTTCAATGTTGCTTTACGTCCACAGAGACCGTAAGGACTATTAGGGACGGGGAACTCCGGGACGGCCACCTCGATTTTCACACAGCTCCTGAGCTCTGTGAGATGACCACACAGCTTTGGGAAATGCTGTGCGTAGTACGGCTCCAATGGGAAGGCTGTGCCTACACAGGTCATCGACTTTACTCATGCGCTTTCGAAGGTGTTGCTTAAACCACCTGACCAATACCGCAGGTGTCGCAGTTTCCGTAGCTGGTCAACACCAGGGTGAGAATGACGGTAAAGAAGCTTAGTTTGCGACCCTGCCATAAACCGTACGCTGCGCTGTCACCACCAGAATGATGTCTGCACTAAGATGGGCGGAGACGAAAGACCTTTCAACGGTTCATTAATTGCGAGGGGCAAAGTCACAAGACAGAGTCCATAAACCACATTAATTTTTATTTTTCTTGAACAGAAAGGAGAGCCGATGCATGGACTCGAACCGGCGTCGTCCGCTTATCAAACTAACGCCTTACCGCTGGGCCAAACAGAACCAGCTCGCCTCTAACTGAGGGTTAGAATCTTCATAGAGACATACGGCAGAGCTAAGGAGAGCGGCGCAACAATTATCTAAAAAGTATACAGACTACTGGTGTTCTAGAATTCCCGTCTACTGAACTACAAGACAAGACATTTGTTTGTATACAATGACTGTTTTGATAGCAACATTCAGGCACTCTATGGGACACACAGCTTGATCAACTTTTGCGAGTTCTTGGCAAATCAGTTCCCAAATCATTTACTAGACATCAGCAGCAATCTGACTATCGCCTTGACCAGGAACTATGGCAGAACGCACGTCAGAATGTATGAACCCTTTCACTGCCATGTTTGCCACACAGTCATTCAGAAAACGACCAATAAAAGTGCCACATTTGAAATCATTAAGGCGTCCCCCACCCCTTGTCCCCTCGCCCCCCCCCCCCCCCCCCACACACACACACACTTCTCATGAGCACATAAAAGGATTTCTGTCAAAATACACTGTATTGAAAGTAGATTTGTTATAGGACCTCAGCTATATTTGTGTGTGTGCACTTTCCAGCCCTGGAAATTTGACAGACTGGGGCAGTGAAGGGGTTAAACATCGTCAGTTGATGTTGACACTAATCTTCAAATCGGTACAGTTCGATATCTACATAGCATTGAAAATGAATATTATAAAAAGCTGGGGTCTGATGTTATAATATTGCTTACAGAGCGATCCGCGATTCGTAAAAAAGATTTGTGAAATGCCGTCCCCCCCCCCCCCCCCCCCCCCGCCCCTATCCCCCCCTCTCCCCAGTCCTTTTCCCCTCCCCTCCCACCCAACCCAATTTTTGTTTGTAAACGCACACAAACACGCTCGCACGCACGCACACATGCATGCACACACACCCACGCACGCACACCCACCTACCCACCCACCTACCCCCCCCCCCCACACACACACCACTACCACCACCACCAACACCACCACCACCTCTACCACCACCACCACCACCACCACCACCACCACCAGTGACAAAACAAAAGCCTTTGTCTGATGCAGATATTAATCACTTTCAGTTCATATAATACCACAGCTGTAGACTCAGCCGCCCAACCCCCCTCCAAAAAAAAGAAAAAAAAGAAAAAAAGTGGGTGGTTGGGGGGGGGGGAGGGGGCAGTCTCTGCAACACTCTCCACCCCTATAAAACCCGAGTACTTGACATGCACACAGGCGTTGCGGCTACACTGTAGCTGCTGACACGCTTCAATTGTTTTTTCTTTCTTTCTCTCAACTACCCCACGGAGGGAATCCGTGTTAATCCTTACTGGATGAAACGTGTGGTAACACTGCTTAATTTATCCACGCTGATGAAACCGATGGAGAAACGGGGATCATGGACTGTCGGGCAAAACTGAGATTCTCGACCGATTGTGGAACTTCCCCACCACACACACACACACACGCACGCACGCACGCACGCACACCCGCACGCCCGCACGCACACACGCACGCCCGCACGTACATACACACACACACACACACACACACCACCACCACCACCACCATCACCACCACCACCAACAACAACAACAACAACAACAAAAGGAAAGGGGTATACCCCGAGTGCCTTGACTGTGCAGTCATGTCACAGATGTCCAGTCAGAACTGGTGGAGGGAGTACTTTGATTCTGTGATGCTTCACGTCCGCAGAAACCATATGGTTTATTGGGGACAGGGGAAGGAATGATGTGGGTGAGGGGGGGGGGGGGGGGTAGGGGATGAGAGCTCTGGTACCCCTCCCTGTTCGCACACAGCTCTGATCTCTGAAGAGCTAGCTAACGCCTCGGAGGTCCGACCTGCAAGGCTGAGTGATCAGTAAACTCGAGCACATGGCTTAATTGCGTGGAGCCTCACCTCACGTGCAGCACGTGCCACTACAGTGCCGTAGAAAGAGGATCGCTAGAGGGCATTGGTTGTCCCGCATGCAGGTGAGACTATGCGCTGCCCTCCCCCCCCCCCCTCCCCCCCCCCCCCCCCCCCCCCCCCCCCCCCCCCCCCATTGGGGGCCCCAATCTCTACCGGTGTTGGGGTGTGAATGATACCCCTTGAATTTAATGCTTGATCAGTTACT
>JABMCL010002885.1:392500-400000 GCA_018857735.1 Alviniconcha marisindica | reverse complement strand
AAAACCACAATCGTTTGAATCGAGACGGAACTCTTTTCTTCTTTTTTTTTTTTTTTTTTTTTTTTTTTTTAACCCGGGGTGGATGCGTCTCATGTTTACGTGCGTGCTTTGGCGCTAGGTTGCTTCTACAGTCATATTAGTACCCGAACCTTTCGGAGGGCGCTGACCGCGTCGCTGCATGGACAGCTGCGCGGAGATAAAGAGTGCCCCTTCAGTGGCGTAACTAAATCTGGCAGAGTTTGGAGGAAGGTGCCGGAAAGCGGTGCTCGGAGTGTGTGTATATATATATATATACCCAGACTCCCAGTATATGTTTGTGACATCCTTCCTCCAACCACTGCCATAACTGATTACGCCATAGGTCTCCGAAAACTCTCAGCTAACGAACAGGTTTTCGTTGGTGCTCAAATGGCAGGTGTGTGTTGTCCTCACAAATCATATTAGGCGGGTTTTTTTGTTTTGTTTTTTACAACCTCCCACGTTGCTTTCGTCAGTATAAGATTCTGATTGGTAGACACGTGTTTCCTATGGGCTGCTGGGAAGCAGACTGCGCAGCGTTGAAGCACGCACGTAAACATGAGGCAAATCAGAGTTTGGTCATGTTGGGTTACTGACAACTTTGGTTTGTTTACTGAAATTGCTGTATGTAAATTCTTGCGTGGTTGGCGGTCGTATGGCCCGAAACCTTTTTTTATTTTGTCCATTGTGTGTGTTTATACATTTTTCTGCAGCTTTTTGTACGGCGCATTGTGCCCTAGATCTTGCTAGGGATCATGTGCCGTAGAAATGTCCATTATTATATTTATTATTAATATATATGAAACCAAAATCGTTTGAATCGAGACGGAATTCGGTTCATGTTCTCTTCCCTCCCTCCCCCCCCCCTATAGAGAGAGAGAGAGAGGAGAGAGAGAGAGAGAGAGAGAGAGAGAGAGAGAGAGAGAGAGAGAGAGAGAGAGAGAGAGAGAACAGAGTTCTGTCTCGATTCACACGATTTTGGTTTCATTTGTGCTATCATAAGCAAGGGTGAAGAGGGGGGAGGGGGTTACAAAAGAAACGCCTGATATAATTTGAGTTGTCTGTTGCAAACCTACTGCTTTTATTCTGAGCACCAACGAAAAACTGTCCATCACGCACCCTCCGATCCTCAAGTGAAAAGCTTTTGAAAATTCCGAAACGTATTTTTAAATCTTTCGGTGAGAACTCGTTTAGTTTCGTCGCTCCATCGTTCTGGAATTCTCTGCCTGCCAGTCTGTGAAATCTCCCCACCTTGTCTGAGTTCAAAACATACCTCTCTGGACTCATTCAAATCTAACCTAAAAACATTTCTTTTCCCCCAATTGTGGACCTGCCATGTTTTCTGTTCCGTGCTGATGTCTTCATCCATTCCAAGTCTCCCGGGCGTTTGCTGCCCGTTTTAAGCTGTGTATATTTAGCTTTGTATAGTCACAATGCTTGTGCGTGCGGGTGCCTGTGTGTGTGTGTGTGTGTGTGTGTGTGAGTGTGAGTGTGTGTGTGTGTGTGTGTGTGTGTGTGTGTGTGTGTGTGTGTGCGTGCGCTTAGAATAGTCTCTAGGGATAAGATTTTGCGCTTTAAAAATATTTTAATGATTATTAATTAGATGATGATGATGATGAAGTGATGCTTAATGTCCTCAGATGTCGGCTGACATATTAGGGACAAGCTGTGACCAGTGCCGAAGCATGGTTCAATATAGCTTTACGTCCACGGAAACCAGAAGGTTCGTTAGGACGGACAGCCCAGGACGGCCACCTCGACTCTCACACAGCTCCTGAACTATGATTATTATTAATTAGTACAGGACTTTCCTCTTTATACGGGCCAAAGCCCGTCTTAAAATAGACGGGCTTTGATACGGGCCTTTTCACAAAACTAGGCTGACCATTTCTGAGTCAATAGATTATGTGTATGTCTACGTCAAGTGTATAATATGTGCGTGAATGGAGTGTCAGTGCTAGCGCACTGAATTTTGTCTTTGTTTTGCTAAAAGATTGACGCTCCATAAGGGCTGTACATTATTATTCGTTAAAATCTATCCATTATCATTATTATTATTATTATTAATTATCAATGGTCTACCTTCTGCTGTGGTTGCGGACTCTCATTCACGTGATCCCATGCCGCGCGTGCAATGTGAGGTCACATGCCCGCCCCCACATTCCGAGTATCGCTTTCCGGCACCTTCCTCCAAAGGTTGAGGAAGAATGTCGTAAACCGGTACGGTGCTTGAGTGTGCCCCCCCCCCCCCCCCCCCCCGGTACAGTGCTTGGAGTGTGCCCCCCCCCCCCCCCCACTCCCACCTCGCAATTGTGCCTACATGTCTTTAAGGAAAAACCGAACACAACCAGCAGAAGCCACAGGGCAACCTCAAAGGCTTGTCGTGGTCGGGTTCTTTGTTTGGGCCGGAAAGACTACCCCCCCCCCCCCCTCCCTCCCGACCGACCCCCCGCAATCCCCCTCTCCCTCCTCCCCACCCCGACCCTCCAACCGTGCCCTTTGCCCTGCACGAGCAATAACCCTACAAAAATTGTGTGCGTGTGTAATACTGCTTGTCTCCGAGTTGATCTAATATTTTTTGATCGGCTTCCGAACGACTGCCGGACCCGCATACGGGTCACTAGGCCGGCTCAACGGGTTCGTTTTCCTTTCGGTCGGCGGCGAGGGAGCGGCGCACGCGAAAGTCATGTAAATTTCATGGTAGCTAGGCGATTGTTCAAGGACATCTCTCCCCTTCGCCCCCCCTTCCCTCCCCCCCCCTCGCCCCCCCGCCGCTCCCACCTTGCCCCGTCCCCATCTAGGATTCCCGACCCGGGTGGTACCCTTGGGTTGATTTCTAGGTGTGTGTGTGTGTGTGTGTGTGTGTGTGTTTCCAGGTGTGTGTGTGTGTGTGTGTGTGTGTGTGTGTGTGTGTGTGTGTGTGTGTGTGTGTGTTTTCCTTTTCCTACAAGGTCCAAATACATAAAAGCTGTTTTGTTATGTTGTTCAACCAAAACCAGATAAGTATCCTACATCTCATTAAACAGTTTTTCACCGTTTAACTGTTGTTTAAGTATTGTCTTATTGCTTGAAAAGGGGCTTACTACGGAATTCACATGCTGTGTTTTGTCATAATAAATAGCATTCTTTCTACTCTTTATGTGCTTGGATCTTGTTTTAGAACGCCTTGTTTTAGAACGCCTTGTTTTAGAACGCTGGCTAGCATTCATTACTGTCTCAGATTATTTTTTCTACAAGGGTTGCTGTTAGTGTTTTAAGTTTCTGGTTTAAACAAAGTTTATTTACATTCATGAAAATATGGACAATCAAAATCATTGTATGAGCATTAAACAAGCTAGGTTTATAGTAAATGCTCACAAACATAATTTGCCAAATTCAGTTTGCATCAAAGTTTCTGGTTTAAACAAAGTTTATTTACATTCATGAAAATATGGACAATCAAAATCATTGTATGAGCATTAAACAAGCTAGGTTTATAGTAAATGCTCACAAACATAATTTGCCAAATTCAGTTTGCATCAACGGGTATGTATGTTTATATTAAACAACATGAAAACAACAACAAAAATCAATCAAAAACCGAGAGAGAGAGAGAGAGAGAGAGAGAGAGAGAGAGAGAGAGAGAGAGAGAGAGAGAGAGAGAGAGAGAGACAGAGACAGAGACAGAGACAGAGAATGCTCTTATGCCAGTAACTGTTTAATTGAGTTTGTCATTCCATGGCAAAACGACCGGACTGGGCAATGAAGTCTTGGACAGCTTTAAATATTAATGGAAAACCATTCCTTGGCAAAATGACCGGACTGGGCAATGAAGTCTTGGACAGCTTTAAATATTAATGGAAAACCATTCCATGGCAAAACGACCGGACTGGACAATGAAGTCTTGGACAGCTTTAAATATTAATGGAAAAACATTCCATGGCAAAACGACCGGACTGGACAATGAAGTCTTGGACAGCTTTAAATATTAATGAGCTCATATTGTTTGATATGTTTGATATGTTTTTTAAGTCTCTCTGTCTCTCTGTCTGTCTGTCTGTCTCGCTCTCTCTCTCTCTCTCTCTCTCTGTTCTTGTCACCAGCAGTGTTACTAGTTTTGGTGCCCTGCACTCCTCTAATCCAGAGAGGGGCTTTCTCTGCCCGCCACCCCCCTAGAGCTTTCTCTCCCTTGTCCCTGCCCCCCTCCCCCCCCCCCCCCCCCCACCCAGCCCCACACTCCCCCCTCCTTCCCAATACCCTCTTGCTTTGAGACTCAGAAGAGGATTCTGGGGTTTCGGGGACGTTCTCGTGCCACACGCGACTGCACGTGTCGGCACGTGGCGCTCGTGCAGCGGCGCGCACACCTCATTAATTACACTCGTGGCCACGGCGATATAAGGGTGGCCGCCATTGTCTCGAGCGCGCGCACGGGATGCTCGCGACGAGAGCGCGTGAAAAGCCCGCGAATTGGCCGAGACCGACACCCGTGGTTAGGGGTGGATGGGGGTGGGGTTGGGGGTGGGGGCGGGGTGGAGGTGTGGGCTGTTGGGGGTGGGGGGGGAGGAGATTCGGGTGGTCTCTTTCCCTTAGCTTGTTTCGCTTGATGGTAGGTTAATTTGTAATGCGAACAAAGGTACAAGCAAGGCCACCGTACCGTGCTCTCCTCCCCCCCACCCTCCACCCCCCTCCACCTCTCCCCTCCCCCTACCGACCCCTCCCTACCTCTCTGGTCTGCTTTTGTTCCCCAGACCCCCCTCCTCCACTCCATCCCGAAAAAAGGAGAGAGAGAGAGAGAGAGAGAGAGAGAGAGAGAGAGAGAGGGAGGAGGAGAGAGAGAAAAAGAGAGAGAAGAAATGGGGGGGGGGGGGGGGGGTGGAGAAAGAAAAGAAAAAAGAGTCCGCGTACCCGCCAGTCTTTTGCTTTCCCTCGCTTCAAATGAAGGTAGTGAACAGGATTGCTATCAGATTTTTCCAACTTCTAATCAGCGTTGATCTTTCTTCTTAGTGGTTGGTTACCCACAGCGTTAATTTTACGGTCCGTTTCAGAAGGCTATTGAAAGATGAAGAAAGGTATCTTGCATATAGTCCATGGGCCAGGTATCGACTCCCCCCCGGGGATTTTTGGAGACAGTGATTTTTGGATAGCTCAGTATGTGTCTTTTCAATATCTGCTTGTCTGCAAGATGAACTACTCTGCTTTTAGGGATTATCTGAGATGGTACATAGCAGCTAATGGCATGTATTAAAATGGGCGTTCACACTACAAACCCCAAACAACAAGCAGCTATACCATTCTTTGGACACACAGAAATACTGCAAAATGCTGGTATCAATGGGTAACACTGTCTTGCGGCTGCTGTTGTTTTACCCAGGTATGGGGGGCCTGAATTACGCGTGTGGGATTAACGACGATTGAAAAAGAAAAAAATTCACGTTGCCTAATTTTGTACATAGCTCGTGTAAAAATATTAAAACAAAAGTGCTTCATTTACCACCAAATGTATCAGGCGACTGAGAGTCACAGAGAATGTTTGATTAACACCTGCATTAATGGATGACTTCACGAAATAGAATATACTCAAGTTCAAAAGTTAAGCAACCTTTTCAAAACTGACATATGTTAACCCTCAACTACTTCACAAACCGCTGCAGGTCCCGTCTTATTCACTGGTCTACCTCCATTTAACCTAAAATCAGTTTCACAGTACTCTATACCACATGGAAGAATAGGAAGAAACATGCCCGATGTATGTAAAACTTACCAGTTTTGCCTTTGTTATGTCTCAGTAAAACAGTTTAGGTTTAGGAGCCTGATGCCACCGGATCGCATCTCTGGTTTGGCTTAATTCAGCATGCAACTGCGGGGACAGTTTCATGTATCGGCTTGCAGTCAGCAGGCTCTTTGCTATTATGCCAGAATACAGACGAAACAGCTAAGGAAATGTCAAAGAGATTCACAAAGTGATTGTCCAAATGTCAATGATTTGACAAATCATTTTTGACTTTCTGAAATTTTTATCTGACTTTGATATATAATTTTTTTAAATGCATTACTCTCTTATTTTTTACTGCTTATCATTATAGCTTGGGTGTATTTTTCCCACCCAAAGATACCAAAGCCGGTGCCATAGAAGGTTCCCAAAAACCTGAATGTCCCTACTTTGAGTGACACTGAATGCATGTCCAAGCTTAGACATATATGTCAGCCTCAAACTGAAGCCATCAAGATTCTCAAGCTCTGTGTATTCCTGATAGCCATCTTCCTTTTGGGCTGCTCCACCTGGATTTCAACCAGGTCTTGCGGCATGAAGAAACAGTCGTCCAGTTTTTACCTCCCACTTTTCCATTCACCGTATGCAAGCCATGGCCATCTGCTCGAGGAATGGTTTTAGTTGCCTTAACTGTGGAATATCAAGAGTGTTTGAAAGCCTGGCCCTTTCGATGTGCATTATCAATGCATTTCTGCCCTGGTGGCATTGTGACTGTTCAACAAGGATAAGGTGTGTTGACACATTTTGTTGACATCTACCCAAATTTTTTACCTCTACAGAGAAGATGCATGGAATGTTCCAGTTTCATAATTTTCCTTAACGTGGTAATTCCTTTATCTCTAAACGATCTGCCCATAACATACTGAACGAGTACTGAAAATAATGTTTATATGGTCTTGTTGGAAGCTTGCTTTTCAATGGTTTAGTGTCTTTATGGTTTCCTGGTGTCTGTCATCCTCTCGGGTGTAATCTCTCCGACAGGGGGCATGGTAATGTGCTTCTCGAGCGGCCAAGAGAGTATTTTGCACCTTCAAAAGGATTTGCTGATCTTGTTTTCTTTTTGGGTTTCTCTTTGGCAGAATCCTCAGCTGTTTTTGCCATACATTTTACAAATGTTTTCAACATGTTGTTTCCTTGTATTCAAGTCTTTTCACAAAAAATCTGTCACTGGGCAACCCGCTAGCGTTGTGGTTGCTGACGGATTTGCTGTTCTCGCTTTTTGGAGGATCTTACATCACTCCCTTCCGATGGATTCTTTTGTTTCAAAAATAATTCTGCAGTCATTCCCTGAAGTAGCACAATGTGTGATTCCCATGCAGATTCGGTATATACTCATATATTACATCCACCATATCAGGACTGGGGCCATTGCACATGTTTAAGTATTTAGTTCTTGGATTTGTATGCCTTGTCAAACCCGCACAAGGTCACTTCAGGACATAATCACAATCACTTTTTCTTACGAGCAAAAAGCTGGGTCACTGTTCTACACAGAACACAATCAATGGCAAACATCCCAAGCCAAAACAGTCAATAATTGGCACATATCACTATCTACAACTGCAAAAGATACTTCTAGACAGATTCCTTGTAACGCATTCAGTACAAAATTAAAGAACAATTAATCAGATCACAAGTATGTCTCTATAGATTCCTTATTACATGTTATTTTATTACTGTATTTAAAACGTGTGCAATGTCAAGAACGAACGAAAAAACAATCAACAAACAAC
>JABMCL010002885.1:377500-380000 GCA_018857735.1 Alviniconcha marisindica | reverse complement strand
TGTGTTGAAAGGTTGACAAACAAACAGCTGAATTATGGTTATGCATGGTGATAGCTCACGTACCTGTCTTGTTGTTGCTGACGGTTTTGCATTCCATTTCCTTCTTTTCTCGTGTCTCGTTCCGTGTATTTTCGTCTCTGATTATTCACTGAAGTCTCTCTTTCATTCTTTATTCCTCCGTCCTAACTTCTTCTCACCCTTCTTCTGTCTGTCTATCTCTTAATCCTTCCTTTCTTTTCCCGTCTGTTTCCTTGTATTTTTTTTTTCTCATTTATTTTCCATCTTTTCTTTTCTATGCCTTTTTATAGTTTTCCCGTCTCTTTCTTGTTCAATTATTTGTTTAATTTTCTCCGACTCTCTCTTCCTTCTTTCATTCATTCAATTCTTTACAACACATAAAAGGTTCGGAAGAACGCTATTTATTAGGACAAAACACAACGTGCGAATTTTCGGGATAATCCCCTTTATCATGCTACAAAACGACACTTAACAGTTAAACGGTGAAAAATGGGATTTAGAACTATGACACTTATCTGCTGCTGGTTGAGCTATGTTGTTTTTATGTCCGGTGCTTGGAAGAATGTCCTTAGAACGCTACCAGTCATTCTTGTTTCAGATTATTTTGTTTTGTTCGATTATTCGTTGAGCAGGTCCAGCGAATCCTCGGATCGCAATTTACAAGGCTTCTTTATGCCATAAGAGAGAGAGAGAGAGAGAGAGAGAGAGAGAGAGAGAGAGAGAGAGAGAGAGAGAGAGAGAGAGAGAGAGAGAGAGAGAGAGAGAGAGAGAGAGAGGAGAGAGAGAGAGAGAGAGAGAGAGACAGAGAAGCAGAGAAAACAGAGAGAGAGAGAGAGACACACACACACACACACACACACACACACACACACACACACACACACGCACGCACGCACGCACGCACGCACGCACGCACGCACGCACGCACACACACACACACACAAAGACAGAAACAAAGGGACAGTAACAAAGAAAATTAATTTTTCGCCCCTAATCAACCATGGCTGTAACATCAGAGAGAGAGAGAGAGAGAGAGAGAGAGAGAGAGAGAGAGAGAGAGAGAGAGAGAGAGAGAGAGAGAGAGAGAGAGAGAGAGAGAGAGAGAGAGAGAGACAGACAGACAGACAGACAGACAGACAGACAGACAGACAGACAGACAGACAGACAGACAGACAGACAGACAGACAGACAGAGGGACAGGAACAGAGAAAATTATGTTTTCGCGCCTAGTCAACCATGGCTGTAACATCAGAGGGGGGGGGGGGGGGGGGGAGGCTGGAGTAGAAGGGGTGTGGACGGTGGAGGCGGGGCGGGGGGGTGGGGGGTGGGGGAAAGAGCTGTCGAACGCAGTTGCAAACATGCTCTTTCTAGTAAAAGATGACGAGCTTACTAAATCGTTAGGAGGTGCTGGAACCTTGTCCCCTTTGTTTACCCAGTTCTGATCCTCAGGCACACGTGTTGGCATAATATGTCTCACACAACAGCCTCCCCCCGCTGCCCCTCCACCCCCAACTTCAACCCCGTTTTGCTACATTCACCCCATTTGACGCTGCATTCTTCCAACAGTCACTGAAAATACCCGACAAATTGAACCTAAGTAAGTAAGTAAACATGGTGCTTAACGTCCACGGAAACCATAAGGCTTATTAGGGTCGGAGTTATTAAACCTAGGTTGTGGGCTACCATTTATAGTACACGACACGGTTCCACAGGAAGATATAAAAACTGCACGCGGTCAACCTGATGGTGCATGATATTGAGCAGGACACGCTGTATTTGAGAGCGGTTCACGTTCATTTCAAACGTGATCCATAGTTCCACCTTTTATTTGAGTTCCTCTCAAGAGAGAAAGGGGACATTTTCAAGAGGGTGCGAGCAGATGAGCCGAGCAGTCACGAAACCTCCGTCGAGTGTTTCTCAGCCCACAAAACGCTTTAAGAGGAGAAGAAAAGCGAAAGAAAGAAAGAAAGACAGAAAAGAAAAAAAGCCATGTTCGAACAGGGCGAGGCTTTTATGCCGAAACGTCCCTTGCGAGTAAAGTGTGCCACTTTTACTTGGCCACGGACAAGGTGTGAGACACAGAATGGACGGATAATGTCGTTGGAGTTTGGATAAACTATGACCCGCCCAGGGAAGTGAATAGGCCAACTGCGAGGGTTGGTCGCGATCGCAATAAAGTAGGTTTTTTTTCTTCTTCTTTTTTTTCTCTCGAGCTAACTTAACCCTTTTCTTGCCAAAAATCTGAAACAAGAAGGACTGCTAGCGTTCTAAAACAAGATCCAAACATATAAAAAGTTCAAAAGAACGCTATTTATTAGGACAAAACTACTGCAGTACTAGAGAGAGAGAAAAAATGCAGATTGTGTTTTTATCTAATAAATGGAGTTCTTTTTAACCTTTTATGCGTTTGGATCTCCTTTTCCTGCCAGAAAATGTGTGCTACTGATACCGCCGTTTCCTCCCAAGAATAGTCACAAATGTA
>JABMCL010002885.1:345000-362500 GCA_018857735.1 Alviniconcha marisindica | reverse complement strand
AGTAAAGGTGAAGAAGTTCTGAAAGGTAGATGGGAGCCCGATGAGAAATGATCTTAAAGCAAAGCAAAGACAATTTGTATTCGATCCTCTGCTCAGTAGGTAGCCAGTGAAGAGAATGAAGCATAGGAATGACGTGGGCAGATCTGGTTGTTCTGAAAATGAGTCTAGCAGCATTGTTCTGTACTTTTTGGAGTTTAGAAAGAAGATACTTAGGACAGCCCGCCAAAAGTGAGTTGCAGTAATCTTGTCTTGAAAGAACAAACGCACACAACAATATCCGGAGATAACTAACAGTAAAGCAAAATTAGGAGCGTAATAATAATAACAACAACAACAACAACAATACTACTACTACTACTACTACTACTACTACTACTACTACTACTACTACTACTACTACTACTACTAATAATAATAATAATAAAAAGCCCTCAGTATAGACTATAGAGTGTCTTACAAGTTACAGAATGTGACAACGTCCCGCATGTGATTTTCAGGTGTCCAAGGTTTGACAAAGTTGACAAGGTTTTATTGAGCTTTTTGCCCCTGAGGGCTAGAAAGCAAAGTTACATTCACACGATACATTCCTTATAAGCGAGTACATGAGTACTAATAGTAAATTACTACAGCACTTTACACATTAGACAAGAACAAGCGCTCAATCACAAATCAGAGTTGTTGTGAATACATAAACCAGGCGCACAAAATAGAGTTTTTCGTTTTGTTTTGTTTTTATCCTTGTGTTTTGCTGTTGGTTCGATCAGCATAACTCAAAAATGCAACTAATAAATCTAGCAAGCTTAACATTCTTAGATTTTGAAGTCATGTTCATAAAGCTACAGAATCTGGGCACGTCGGGAAGATATGTATAATACTTATCAACATACTTACTACAGTTTCTTTTGACATTTTGATTGGAACGGTTAAGCAGATAATGTCCGGGGATAGCAATTGGTTTTTAACGGCCGGTTAACCATGACGGTTATGTCTGGCCGGGAACTTAGCACACAATGTATGAGACGCTGAGAGAAAGTGGAAGAGGACGGTTAATTTTTGTTTTTTTGTTTTTTGACAGATATACCTTTTCTATTGTTAAGTAAGGCATAGTCGTTGCCGGCAGTTCTTACTGTTGTCCTGTTGTGATAAGTCATAGTCTGCATGCAACCGGTATACTCCATTAAAAAAAACACCTTGGCTGTGTTATTCAATGTAAACACTCTCTCTCTCCATCTCCTTGTCTCTCTCTGTTTGTTTTTCTGGCCGTAGCGGGGCACTCAATATGCGGAAATTAAGGCAACCTCTACCGTTGCTTAAATTCGTGGGATATCACTTCTTTTACGCTTGGTAGTATGTCAGCATGATTGTAGCGATCGCTCTTTGTGTGTGTGTGTGTGTGTGTGTGTGTGTGTGTGTGTGTGTGTGTGTGTGTGTGTGTGTGTTGTGTGTGTGTGTGTCGTTGTGTGTTGTGGTGTGTGTGTGTGTGTGTGTTTGTGTGTGTGTGTGTGTGGTGGTGCTGTTGTGTGTGTGTGTGTGTGTGTGTGTGTGTGTGTGTGTGTGTGTGTGTGGTGTGTGTGTGTGTGTGTATTTATATATATATATATATATATAGTATATATATATATATATAATATGTGTGTGTGTGTGTGTGTGTGTGTGTGGAGAGGGGGAGAGAGAGATGGAGAGAGAGGAGAGAGGAGAGAGAGAGAGAGAGAGAGAGAGAGAGAGAGAGAGAGAGAGAGAGAGAGAGAGAGAAATACACACGTTCCGGAGTTGAGACCCTACTCCAAACACGTTTCTGCAGCTCCTCGATGTGCTCTGCCGCCTCCTCCACTATGTCAGCCTGAAATCATACAAGGGAGAAGAAAAACAAACAAACAAACAAACAAACAAAAACAAACAAGCAAAACCAGTCAATTGCAACAGTCATATTCTCTCTTTTTTCAATACTCTGAGACAGCATGTGCACCTAACAAAAAGGTCTTCATACAGTAACAAAGGGTTTAATGAGAAACAAAATAGAAACGACAGAAGGAAAAATAAACCCAAGCTATGTAAACATGTATGTACTATATAAATAGTAAAAAGTCCGGCACCAAGTCATAATTATACTGTAGCGGACTCTGTGTAGCATAGTTAAAAACAAATAAGAAGGAACAATAAAAGAGCTGGAAATAACCTAAAGAAACAAGTCGGATGGATAGAAAACAGGAATAAGGCAGATAGACCGTAGACAGAATAAAGAGACACAAAGTACAAGGAAAAGAAAACGCAAAGAGAGAGAGAGCGAGAGAGAGAGAGAGAGAGAGAGAGAGAGGAGAAGAGAGAGAGAGAGAGAGAGGAGAGAGAGGAGAGAGAGAGGAGAACAGACAAGGAAGACAGAAGAGAGAGAGAGAGAGAGAGAGAGAGAGAGAAGCAGCCAGAGAAGAGAAGAAGAGAGAGAGAGAGAGAGAGAGAGGAGAGGAGAGAGAAGAGAGAAGAGAAAGAGAGAGAGAGAGAGAGAGAAGAGAAGACGAGAGAGAGAGAGAGAGAGAGAGAAGAGAGAGAGAGTAGAAGAGAAGAGGAGAGAGAGAGAGACAGAGGAGACAGAGACAGACAGACAGACAGACAGCCAACAGAGAGACAGCCAACAGAGAGAGAGAGAGAGAGAGAGAGAGAGAGAGAGAGAGAGAGACAGACAGACAGACAGACAGACAGACAGACAGACAGAAGACGAAGAAGAGGGACAGACAGACAGACAGCCAACAGAGAGAGAGAGAGAGAGAGAGAGAGAGAGAGAGAGAGAGAGAGAGAGAGAGACAGAGGGAGAGGAGAGAGGAGGAGAGAGAGAGAGAGAGAGAGAGAGAGAGAGAGAGAGAGAGAGAGAGAGAGAGAGATTGAAGTTAGTCATGTTAACACCAAACCCATCAGACTCGGGTCGTTCACGTTTAGTACGAAATAAGGTGTTTAAAATGGTAGCCATTTCATGACGACAACACGAGGGGTCTGTGACTATGACAACAAAGAAAATGGTAATCGATGTGGATCAGTACAGAAAACTGAATTACTCAGTATCTTGGAAGATGACCTAGAGTTTCATTCCCAAAGAGAGAAGTGTTACCTGTGTGTGTGTGTGTGTGTGTGTGTGTGTGTGTGTGTGTGTGTGTGTGTGTGTGTTGTGTGTGTGTGTGTGTGTGTGTGTACATCTTGCTGTTTGGCTTCTTGTGGTATGAATTGCTTGCAACAATTTTTATTGCTGTTTTCCTCTTGTAGTGTGTCGAGGTAGGTGTACGTTTAAATCTGATTTCTGTACAATGCGTCGAGCCTTGTTTTAATCTGAGAGGTTCGACATTTACAAATAGTTCATTATTATTACCACTACAGGGCAACGCTGTCCCTGACCATCCGCACAACGTGCTTGTTAATGAAACACGAATAACGCAGTCGCGCTTTCTTCTTGTTGACAGACGTGACGATCATTCCGACGACAGACGGTGTCACTACGCTATCAATATCACATCAACGCCCGATGGCATAAGCACGCGGTCAGAGAAAGCACCAGCCAGTCGTCAAAATACGACCAGACGCAGCTAGTCGACAGCAGGTCAGAGCTGTCACGACAGATTTCGCCCGAAACCAATATCGCACTTAGCTATAGTTTCGGGCAGGCTCTGTGTGTCCAAAGTTTGTCCTATTGGCCTTCGCACATGTTCCGTCACTGGCGTAGCTGGCCCCTACACTCCGAAAAGGCCGGTCGCCCATTGTTTTGACCTGTCTCGTGAAGCGAGTCTCCTCTTCACGCTCGTCTTCATCAACGCCCATGAAATGCCCGATTAACACATCGGGACGGTTGACACGAAGCGTGCACGCGCCTTTGGTGCGCGTGGTGCGCGTGCCACTCACTGTCCGATAATGGTCCAATCACAGCGTTTCTCTCTCTGTCTCTCTCCCCTTCGGCTTGTCGGAAGAGAGAGGTCGTAAAATGCTTTTGGTCAAAGGGGTTATTGTTTTTCTCGAGTGTCAGGCCGAGTGTCGGGTTTCGAAAGGACGATACTGTGATTTTTGCGTCAAGAAGAAGAAGAAGAAGAAGAAGAGAGAGAGAAAAGGGAAACTTTCAGCGGATCAGTGTGGCTGTGTTTTCTTGGTTTGTCAAAATGTTGCGAACAGTTTTCCCGTTATACTCGTCTTGTCCATTCCGGCAGCAGTAGTGTACGTAGGCCTATCCATTGGTCGTCCCATGATAAGATCACTGACGTCAGTCCTTAGAATAAACAGCTGACCTATTACCTTAATGATGTGGATGATTGTTCTGCGCTGACAGAGAGAGAGAGAGAGAGAGAGAGAGAGAGAGAGAGAGAGAGAGAACGTGTCTGCAGACTGAGCATCAGTCACTTTCACTGTCGTCTCTAGTTCATTTTGCAAACTTGTTATTCAACTTATTTTTTACTGTTTGCAAACGCCAATCAACAATTCTGTTCCACTCATGCGTCGTTATAAAATCACACAACCAAACACTAGTGTATTCATCCCCGGTCCTGAAAATATTTTAGCGAAAGCTCTTTTGACACGTTGCATAAATTTGTGCTCCTCCTTTCACCCGAGCACATTGAATAAAAAAGTAAAAAAGCAAACACAAAACAACAGAAAAGAAAAAAAGATTTTTTTAAATATATATTTTTTTATAGCCTAATGATATTAGGGGGGGGGGAGTGCAAAAAGAACGAGCGCAGCTGTCATCATCCAGCTCGTCTCACTCACATTTTCTTGACTAAAGTGACACCCAGTTCAATACCAGGTGCGCGGAGTGACATCGCTACCGCGAGAACACGCATATGCCACCGTCGCACGAAGCCGCGTCCTCGCAGAACGTCTCTCTGCAACACACCGCAGCGTTGCCAAGCGCGCTTTTCAGGTCCTCGCCTCAGCGGCCTCAGTCGCTCGTGTCACGCTTTGCGCGTGCATTCTCAGCCTCCCCACACGCGCCGGGGACCTTTTAACCCCCACCCCCCCATCTCCGCTTAGCTGAATCGTGACATATGTGAGCAGGCACAGAGAAGCGGAGGGGTTCTTTGCCGGCTTCCGCTCTCTGACAGACTGACAATGTGTTATTGTCCAGGAAAGGTTTTTAAGAAGTGTTTTCCTGGCGCTGATAGCAGTGTAATTAGCATTGGCCACTGACAAACAAGCGCAGTTACAAGCTAAAACACCCCTCTCGCAGATTTTACTTCAAGTCTGTCTGTCTGTCTGTCTGTCTGTCTGTCTGTCTGTCTGTCTGTCTGTCTCTCTCTCTCTCTCTCTCTCTCTCTCTCTCTCCTCTCTCTCTCTCACCTTTACATACGTAGCGTCACCAACATCAATTTTATAGACAACAAGACGAGTAGGCAACTTAATGTTTTACGCCCAGTCAACCAGTACGGATATGTCAAGGCGAACAATAAGACGAACATAAAATTGTATTAAAAATTATACTGACTTTTGAGTTCATGCGTGTGTGTGCATGTGTATGTGTGTGGACGCGCGTGTGAGTGTGTGTGCGTGTGTGCGTGCGTGCGTGCGTGTGTGTGTGTGAGTGAGTGAGTGAGTGTGTGTGTGTGTGTGTGTGTGTGTGTGTGTGTGTGTGTGTGTGTGTGTGTGTGTGGAGAGAGAGAGAGAGAGAGAGAGAGAGAGAGAGAGAGAGAGAGAGAGAGAGAGAGAGAGAGAGAGAGAGAGAGAGAGAGAGTCTCTTCCAATATTCGATAGGTTGACTTTCTGAACCGCAAGGTTGACTGCACACAAACTCAAGCAACTGATCAATTGATTACTGCCGGCCTCCACTTTTCTTCGCCCTTTTCAGCCTCTCCTTTCTTTTGTGTCGGCCAATCTGGAGAAATGGAACCAACCTTTAAAGAAGAATTTTCCAGCTTGGTACCCCAACATCCTTCCATTCAAAATACAGCAAAAAGGCCAGCGACTCAAAAGAAACGTGGCTAAACAGTTTTGGGCAACGCGAAAGCCTAGCTTTGAAAGCCCCGTGTTCACGCCCACTGACCTCTTTAGTGCCTCGCCCGCACCTTTGTTTTTTCTTCCTCCAACACTGAAAAATTATTTCCGGTAAGGGAGATTACTGCCACGTGGCACTGACGGGTCGAGCATTCGGTTGACCGATTCGTGACATGTCCAGAAAAGAAGAAAAAGAAATGTATTGTGGAAAACGAACGTACGGGCGTCTGTTAGCTCGCGGACAGTCAGTCATCTTAATTAAGCTTTGGGCCATTTGTTCTTTGCCCCCTTTCTTTTTTCGGCAACTCTAGAAGTTTGCGACGAAATTGGACGTTGGTCAGGTTGGATCAAGTTTCAATTGTTTGCCACGCGTCGGCACGATCTACTTTGAATTCTTTGTTCGTTTCCAGTCCTAGGGGCGTCACGGGTAGACGAGTGTTATGTTTTCGTTGCCAGGTGACATGTTGGTTGGACTGATTCAGAAATGTTTACGTTTCAAAAGTAGGTGCCGCTAATGAAAAAGATGAAAAAGAAAAACTGGCTTTACAAAGGAAATGTTATTTACCGTACAGGACGAACGTCTCTAGGCGACGAAGAAGAAACTAAAAGTCAGGTGAAGATTTTAAGCTTTGTGGCCAGTTCTGCATTATTTCTGTTTATAATCATAATTTGTGCACACATTTTGGTCGACAAAATTTCTAGTTATAAAAAAGCATTCCGCATAAGGATTATATTTAAGATAGCACGAATACGAAATGTGACTTCAATCTCGCTAGTAACAGCAGAAGACTGTTAATGCCACCACTGAGCTGGTATCCTTGAAGCCGTTCAAACGACAACAGATTTCGAAAGCACAATCGAATCAACTCCGTAACACAACTTTCTTGGCCACAAAATCTTCAAAGTGACCGAAAATCCGCCTCCCGGGAACTACAGCGCAGAAAGTGGTTCAATTTATCGTGGAGGTGTTGGCGGAGACGGGAGAAGAAAGGGAGTCACGGACCGAGTTCCCGTGGTGCTGGAATAGCCGACTTCGGAAATCCAGGGGACTGCACTCGGTAAGCGCCTACGGGCATGGACCTGTATATATATATATATATATATATATATATATATATATACCTGGCTTCCGAGGGGTCATGGTTCAGGAGCTGTGTGAGAGTCGAGGTGGACGTCCTGGACTGTCCGTCCTAACGAGCCTTCTGGTTTCCGTGGACGTAAAGATTTATTGCACCGTGCTTCGGCATTGGTCACAACTTGTCCCTAATATGTCAGCCGACATCTGAGGACATTAAGCAACACCTTTCATCATCTTCCGAGGCCAGCACGGTAGTTGAAACAGCAATTGCGCAGTGCACTAGTCGGGGGGGGGGAGGGGGGGGGGGGTAAAAGAAACCTTCCAAGATGTAGCTACGTTACCCAGTATACAGGCTACCTGGAAGACCCATCTTATGAACCCCCCCCCCAACCCCTTTAAAAAAATAATCTCCCTCCCATAACCGAACTGCTGCCCATGTTTGCTTGCCCTTCGCAATGCCCGCATCGCCCTTCAAAGAAAGTGTCAAGTGCAAATCTTTCCCTGTCGTTTTTACATAGCGATAAGGCGACAGCCGGGCACCCCAAAGCCTGTGGAACTGGCCCACCAAAGACAGGCTCGACATCACGCGGAGCTCCTGACAGTGGGGCTTGTAATGCTAGCTCTTCTCAGAAACGCACTTGACCTGTATTCCATGTGTGGCTGCATTAACAGCTGCTGAAAATGACCGAGGGGGCTATGTCCAATGCTTGGAAGAATGTTGGCATGAGATGTAGCTTGATAAAGGGGATTACCCCGAAAATTCGCATATTGTGTTTTGTCCTAATAAATTATTTTTTCATTAATTGTGAGGGACTCAAGACAGCGGTCACAAACCACAATCGTTTTGAAGAGAAGAGAGAGGCGAAGCGGAATCGAGCCGAGGCCCTTCTGCTTACCAGCCTAACGCCTTACCGCCAGGCCAAACCGGCTCACAAAAGCCCCCTAACACTGGTACAAGCCTATAGTAATTAACGTCTTACCGCTAGGCCAAACCAAACCGGTGAACAAGAAAACAGGGAGCTGAGTAAAGTCCACAGAAACCGTAGGTTTATTAGGGACGGGAGCGCAGGACGGCCACCTCGACTATCACACAGTTCCTGAGCTCTGATTTAAACAGGGATTCGGTGAGTGCCGCTTTAAAGTCAAGGCCCTAAGCCCTAAGGCCGTAATCAGGAAACGAAGACGGAGGAAGGTGGGCGGGGGGGGGGTCCAATCACAACACTGCGCAAATCTTCGCGGGAACAAAGAGCGCCGACTCGTCGGGAACCCTCGGATCTGGCGAGAAAGGTGAGGAAAAGAGGAGATTGGATTTCACGCTCCAGAATCAAAGACGGTACACGGACAACTTATAACCGGCATCGAGTATCGGACTCAGGCGGAAAATGTATCCAACACCTGCGCACCGACACCGAATCTGGCGAAGCGGACTAACCGAGGGGAATTATGTACATACTCTTAGTAATAACTTTGTGACGGCGTTTTTTCCAGCTGGTTTAACTGGGTCAGTAAGCGCTTTAAGACTTGAAACTTGGCGGCTGCAAGACGAGGGTGAACTAACTGTGCAGTTGGTTGTTGAGTTGAGTGTTGCTTTACGTCCACAGAAACCGTAGACTTATTAGGGACGGAAGCCCAGGATGGACACCTCGACTTTCACACAGCTGAGCTCTGTGTCGTGTTGTTGATGGTTGAAGTGTTGCTTTAAGTCCACAGAAACCGTAGACTTATTAGGGACGGAAGCCCAGGATGGACACCTCGACTTTCACACAGCTGAGCTCTGTGTCGTGTTGTTGATGGTTGAAGTGTTGCTTTACGTCCACAGAAACCGTAGGTTTATTATGGACGGAAGCCCAGGATGGACACCTCGACTTTTACACAGCTCCTGAGCTCTGTGTGCAGTTGGCCATTGCCTATAGAAGCTATAAGGCTTTAGGTAGGAAGATTTAGTTCGGAGGAGAAAATGGAGCCATCGATTTAATCGGATCTGTGCAATCGTCTGAGGCCGAGTACATCTCTTAATTAGGTTTGGAAAACCGGATGTTTCGTTTAAGACTGATCCTGCATTCACCCGCTCCTTCACCGCAGTTCAACTCTCCAAAAGTAGCCGCCAATGCCGGCTGGAGGGCTGAATTTCAGTGTAGTCTTGGTCATTGTGCATTTTTTTTTCAAAGTCGGTGACAAGGCAGGCAGGTGTAGCTCATAGAAACACACACACACACACACACACACACACACACACACACACACACCACACACACACACACACACAGTTTTCTCAGTCGCGTAAGGTAAAACATACACTTGCCATCATTCAATTACAATCACCAAACCTCCTAAACTAATTATAGGCTATAATTATCAGGACAAAATTAAAAGCTCAAGGAAGGTCGAAATTTTCACTTAATTCTTCATTCACTATAGGCATACACACACAGTACTTCTTTACGTGAAAGCAAACGTTTACTGCAAAAAGCATCTTCGTATAAATGAGGCGGTCATACCCGCCTTTGTACAGTACAGCGCAGTCGCTTTCTTCAGTAGTCTCCATAATTACAGGCTCGTGCAACTGTCTGAGGGTTAAACGCCGCCGCGTAATGTCCGGCCCCCGTGTTCGGCCGACCGGATGACGCGGTTAGGTCCGTGTTTGGGGAAGAAGCCCGCTAATGTCCAGCTGCTGCCGCTGCTGATTCTTCTGTCGCCCTCGGCGCCTTTGATGCCTCTAGATAATGCAGCTCAATTTTCTAGACGTCCAGAGTTCTGCTTGAGAAGCTTGGTGGGATCGTACGACTTGGGCCTGTACCACAGTAGAACGAAGTTACTAAGTTTCTCGAGAAAGCCGACATGCTTGCAAGCTGCTGCTGCTGTCCAGGCTTGTTTTGTTGCCTGCCGGTTTCGTTCAGTCCATAGAGACCATAAGGACTGTTAGGGACGGGTCCTGTGCTGGTTTCGGCTTGGTGGCGCCCTGATATAACCGTACTTGTGAGCCGGTTTGGGCTAGTGTTAAGGCGTTAGGCTGGTAAGCGGAAGGACCTCGGTTCGATACCGCTTCGGCTCTCCTTTCTCTTCAAAAGTTGTGGTTTGTGGACACGGTCTTGTGACTTTGTCCTCACAATTAATGAAACATTAAAATGGCTCTCATCGCTGCCCGTCTTAATGCAGGAGTCATTCTGGTGGTGACAGTGTAGCGATATTTGTATACTCTCCCTCTCCCTCTTCCCCCACCTCCGATACCCCCTTCCCCCCATTCTCCCCGTCCCTAATAAGCCTTATGGTTTCTGTGGACGTTAAGCACCATGTTTACTTACTAAAGGGCGTCAAAAACCAAAGTTACTTTCTCGGCCTCGTGATTCTTCCAGGCACCAGACATAGCTCCCCCCCCCACCCCCCACCTCCGCTGTCTTGTGTCCCTCACAATTAATGGAACATTAATGTATTAGGACAAAACACAACATGCGAATTTTCGGGGTAATCCCCTTTATCAAGCTACATCTCATGCCAACATTCTTGCAGGTAACTGAACATAGCTCATCCCCCACTCCCCCACCCCCACCCCCCCAAAAAAGAAGAAGAAAAAAAGTAGTTTTTCACAGTTTAATTGTCGTTTAAGTGTCGTTTTGACACAATGAAAAGCTCACAATGTTCGCTTACCTTAGTCAAGTCTGTCTTCGATGACAACTGCGGCACCATGCCCCGTAGCCTCTCATATGCACGTTGCTCTCTCCTTTTCTTCGCCGTAGAAGTAGAGGGCTTTCGCCGTAACAACTGCTGTGATTGGCGACTGTCTTCCATTTTCTTGGGTTGGGAGTTGGACATTTTAGGCCTGTTCAAATAATAATAAAAAGAGGCTTTCTAGAGCACCCATCTACCACACAAGGTGGAAGCACAGGGAGCTTTACAATAACACACACACACACACACACACACACACACACACACACACACACACACACACACACACACTCACACACGCATGGACACACACACATACACACACAAACACACACACACACACACACACACACTCACACACACACACACACACACACACACACACTACACACACACACACACACCACACACACACACACACACACACACACACACACGCATGGACACACACACACACATACACACACACACGCATGGACACACACACACACATACACACACACACACACACACACACGCATGCCACCCTCACGCGTCGGACGAGGGGATGAAATCAAACGAAGGACAGATTTCTTTTCAGTCTTAATTCCTACCTGATTGAAGTTACATTATACAAAAGACATCTGAAAAACAACTGATCTTATTATTGATGCAACTTGCTGACACAATGATGTTGTCAGCATACTAATTGTGAGATCAGTCTAATATCACTTATGTGAATCTCCTCTCTCTCTCTCTCCCGATATATATATACAAGAAGCGAGAACAATAAAGACAAAAGATAATGTTCTAATGAAATCCCAGAAGTTTGCACTTTCCTTTTTTTTTTTTTTTTTTTTTATATCAGAGTCGTTGGTCACTGCAGTGGATATGCATTGTTATTCAATTTGCTCCAAATAGTATATAAACAAACTGTATTATTTCTTGATAGGAAATAAAATATTCTAACCAATTTTGCATTAACGTAATCACACAGAAGATACGGACACACTCACCATTAAAATGAAATTATCACTGTCAGAAACTGTTGAGATAACCTCCGGAACTGAAGAATCCAATCTCTCTTCGTTTGTGTGAATGTTATGAATGAAGAGTTTCGGGCCTTTTTACTCAAGTGCAACTCCTCTACGAAAATAGTCCTCCCCAAAACACCCATTATGTTCTATCACACAAGTGCATTATTGCAAGTGCATCAAAATGGCTTGATTTGGGGTCGAAGAAAGCAACAATACTCAAGAGAACTCTATAAAAATCCAAATTCGGTTGAAATGATCCAAACAAGAAAACAGCAATAACAATTAATATTCAAAGTTTGAATGAAGTTTCGAATCTTGAGCCAGTTTCGAGTGTATTCCTACGTGGGAATGCTATCGAGGCCATAACACGCGCTCATTCATAAAGCGACACTGAATGAAAAAGAGCAGATGCCTTTTTTTTCCCTCTTCTTTTTCTACGGTTTTCTGCATCGTCGGAGAGGCCTCGCTTGCCAGATGACGCGCCCAGCAGACCTATGAAAATGAGTTTTTAAAGCGATAGCCATGCGTCAAACCACGCTTATTTAGGCCCCAGCGTTGCGAGGCTGTGTCGACAAAGCGAATTCTTCCACAGTGAGCCGCGAAACGAGGGGACTAGTTAGTGTGCAGTTAACATTAATTTGTCAGAGGTACCATAGAAAAAAGTTGAGAAGCGCTTTCCCGCGACATTGTTTTGTCTTCGATGGTTTTTGTTGTTTGCTAGAAGAAGAAGAGAAAAGAAGAAGAAGAAAAAAGGTGCAGTTCTGTGTCCCTAGTCTCTTGAAGACAAAAAGCTAACTTTGTTGGTCAGTGAAACAGAAGCCACGCTATTCCGGTAGTTGTGTAAACCGACTTCATTAAAATGTTGATTTCACTCTATCCCCCCCCCCCTTTTTTATTACTCAGCTGCATGTTTCACACTAAACTTGAAGTGAATGCATCTTTATAGCTACACACATAATATCACCGCAAGGCGCTTGTGCTCTGCGGTGCTTTGTAGTATCAAGAATAATAGAAGCGAAAGTACAGACGCCGTTTCTCACTGGCTTAAAACAGCGCTGTAGCCCAGAACTGCTTTCTTTCTCGTTTGCATGCAGCGGGGTAACACGAACGCAGAGATATTAAGCCCCCTTCACCCCCTTCGCCCCTCCCGGCCCTTTGCTAAGGTGTTTTACTTTTGAATTTGTTTTCAGTTAAGAGAGAGAGAGAGAGAGAGAGAGAGAGAGAGAGAGAGGAGAGAGAGAGAGAGAGAGAGAGAGAGAGCAACTGCTAATATAAGAAAAAGCGTAAATAAATATTTATTATTATTATCGTTGTTGTTGTTGTTCTTGATGTTGTTGTTGTTGTTGTTGTTTTTGTCAGTGTTGTTAAAATAGTATCTCGATGTCTCGAACGCGCACACAATATATCATCCGTGCGCGAATGCCCACGCGTATGCGAACGTCGAAGAGCTACTGGCACGTTGTCGGTGTCCATAACGGGTGAGCACAAGAGAAGCCAGGGCCATTGAAAGCAAACAAAAGACATTTTAGAGACCACTCTCCAAGCACTACAGTGTGACAACCTTTGGTCCGTGCAGCGTGCGGGCACGTGCAACGGGCATTGGGGGTCATTCGACAGACATGTACGTGGCAGTGTTGCACGTGCGGCCAGGACTCGACACGTGACTCCTGTCTCATTGGTTGTCCCCTGATCCGCCGGCAAGGGCAAAATTAACGACTTTGGACCCTAGACCACTCTGTCGTTCTCCTTCTGAATGTCCAAGCCAGCTATACGTACTACAGATGGTCAGATCGGCCGGGCAGAACACCCCTTTGTGAGAAATGGACCTATTTGCTTTTAATTATGTTTCACACAGACGCACGCACACACACACGCATGCACGCTCACACGCACGCACGCGCGCGCACGCACACACAAACATACGCGTGCGCGCGCACGCACACACGAACGCATGCACAGAGCACAGTATATCAGTCAGATGAAATAACATAAGAACAAGTTTTTGGGGGGTGGGGTTAGAGAATTTGCTAGAAGCAGCAGGTTCTAAACAGATCGGTCTTTAGGGAGATAGCTCGGACGCAGAAACTGACGTCCCAAATGGCGTTACATAGTTCTTAGACTTCACTGTCCCGTCAGCCGCACAGGGTCACTCCAGGACGACCTCTGCTGAGAATGCAGAGTTATCAAAGATTCTCTCTTTCTCAGGTCTCTGTGTCACTGTCTCTGTCTGTGTCTCTGTCTGTTGTCTGTCTCCCCCTCTCTCTTCTCTCTCTATCTTAATGCCAAGAGCAAGTCAGAATGTAGTTTCGCATGCTTTGCCTGCTGCCAGGAATTCAGTTGACACTGTGTATACGTCTCCTTTCCCGTTTTATTCAGTGTCTTTTTACCCTACTTCTCTCTCAATACAACACTTCTCCCTTCCCGTTTTATTGAGTGTCTTCCTTCCCTATTGCTCTCTCCATACACGTCCTTCCCGTTTCATTTAGTGTCTTTCTACACCACTCCTCTCTCAATGCAACAGTCTCCCTTCGCGTGTTACAGTCTCTTTCTTCCCACTCCTCTCTCTCAGTGCAACACTTCTTACTTCGCGATTTATTCATCGTCTTTCTTCCCCTTCGCGTTTCATTCATTGTCTTCTTCCCCTTCGCGTTTTAGTCATCGTCTTTCTTCCCCTTCGGGTTTTATACATCGTCTTTCTTCCCCTTCGGGTTTTATTCATCGTCTTTCTTCCCCTTCGCGTTTCATTCATCGTCTTTCTTCCCCTTCGCGTTTTATTCATTGTCTTTCTTCCCCACTCCTCTCTCAGTACAACACTTCACCCTTCCCATTTTATTGTTTTCCTTCCCAATTCCTCTCTCAATACGCGTCCTTCCCGTTTCATTTAGTGTCTTTCTTCCCCACTTCTCTCTCGACACAACAGTTCCCCTTCGGGTTTCATCGAGTGTCTTCCTTCCACATTCCTCTCTTCATACACGGCCCCGAAGGGAGGCCGGGGATGTTTGATGTATCCCTTCTGTCTGGAATCTCAGGGCTGTCAATTGATTTCCCTTTCCTATCTCCTCTCTTGTTTTGTTTTCTGCCTAGTCCTCTTTCTCCTGACCTTTTTCCAGAAAATTCTCAAATATTTTTCGTTAAAGGTTAGGCTTTTTTTTGTATGGCTCTTGTTGAGCAGCTACGAGATGATAGTTGGTAGGTGGTATGTGCTGCTTGATGCCATTATGCGTTTATATAACATTGTTTAATTTTATATTGTGTGTGTCCATTCCTTTTTTATATTTTTCTTTAATCTGGTATCGATGAACCGACATGTCCTAACCTTATGTGCTCTTTTAACAGGGGTAATACTGAAGTGACAAATTCTTCGAAAATTTGTGTCTGATGTTTGTGTATGTATGTGTTATGTTTGTGAAGTGATTGGTTTTGTAGATACTGACTTGATTAGAATATATATATATATATATATATATATATATATATATATATATATATATATATATATATATATATTATATGTGAGAAGAGTTTAGAAATGTGTATTTGCTTATGACCTGAGTTTGACTGTCCTGAGGTGACTCTGCGTGGTTAACAGGACATTAAAATCCAACTACTACTACTACTACTACTACTACTACTACTACTACTACTACTCTCCATACACGTCTTTCCCGTTTCATTTAGTGTCTTTCTACACCACTCCTCTCTCGACACGTCTCCCTTCCCGTTTCATTCAGTGTCTTTTCCCCCATTCCTCCCTTGGTACAACACTTCTCCCTTCCCCTTTTACAGTCAGTGTCTTTCTTCCACACCCCTCTCCCAATACAACACAAAGGGGCGTGTGTTAAGCGCAGCGAGCAAAAACTCGTTTTTACGTGTGATTCAATGAATATGATGTTTCTCCGTGGTATTATTTACTACCTTCGTGGTTCCAGCGCGCTAGGCAATATACATATAATTATAGGCCTGGATGAATGGATATAGAAAGAAAGAACTCAGAACTTTACTACACAAGGATCAAGAGTTTAGGCAGTTGCGTATTCTTACAATATATCCCTGCTAATGTACATGTCAATAGGATATATCTATCTATCTACACACACACACACACACACACACACACACACACACACACACACACACACACAACACACACACACACACACACACACACACACACACACACACACACACACACACACACACACCAGTAACAACACTGACTACCAACGTAATGATGATGATGATGATGATTTTAAAATCAGACCCAAAACACGACAGATAAATTTTTGATTATGATGATGATGATGATGATGAAAACTATGGAGGAGGAGGAAGAAGAAGAAGAGAAGAGACATTTAATTCTTGCCTTTGAATGTCCCATCAATCGCATTTAATAAGGTCACATCGGGACGAAGAGAACGGAAAGGAGAAGAAGGACGAGATGAGGAATAAGCAGGATGAGGAGGAGGAGGAGGAGGAGGAGAAGAAGAAGAAGAAGAAGAAGAAGAAGAAGAAGAAGAAGAAGAAGAAGAGAAGAAGAAGAAAGAAAGGAAGGAAGGAAGAAAGAAAGAAAGAAAGAAAGAAAGAAAGAAAGAAAGAAAGGAAGAAAACCAACCAACTGAATATAGTTGTTTGCAACTCAAAAAAAATGCGAGCCATTCTTTTTCACACAGATTATTGATTGTGATTCATATGCTTGCAAAGCGGCATCAAATGCAGTATAGAAAGATCCGTGAAAAAACAGTTTTATTAAGTGACTGATACTAAACCGAGGGCTTGCTGGAGAGAGAGAGAGAGAGAGAGAGAGAGAGAGAGAGAGAGAGAGAGAGAGAGAGGAGAGAGAGAGAGAGAGAGAGAGAGAGAGAGGTTTTCACAGTCATTAAGTCGCCATACGCTAACATTAACCAATGTTGAAAAGCTGACTGCTTCAAAACTGTCAACCAAAAAGCTATAAATCACCATTTAACCTCGCTCTCTCAATTTTATAGACAAGAGCACCAGATTTTCTCCACCACGATTACACACGAACAAATCACCCCCTTACAAAAATAAAAACAAAAAGCAGCCGACAAAAGCCAAAGAGATACCATCTTCAAACAGAACAAGCTGTAGAAGAAATGACTGGAAGCGCCCCATAAACATCTCGGCCTAATCGTCAGTGCACGTGCAGCCCGACAGGGAACCCGGCTCATCTTTCTGTCCCTCTCCTGGTGGCGATGTTGTTCTTCCAGGTCCCCCAGGGTCCTCCTTTTGTTCCGGGGCCAAGCGCTGTGACCTGTCGACTGATGCCAGCCCCGGGAGGTTGTGCAGGAACCTCGGTGTTATTATCTGCCTCTTCGAGGTAAAGATGTCATCCTCTTCCAAATGGAAGTTACTGAGATAATGGAGAAAACAATTTAGTGAGGCTTTAGCGTGTGTGTGTGTGTGTGTGTGTGTGTGTGTGTGTGTGTGTGTGTGTGTGTGTGTGTGTGTGTGTGTGTGTGTGTGTGTGTGTGTGTGTGTGTGTGTGGTGTGTAGTGTAGTGTAGTGTAGTGTAGTGTATATAGTGTGAGCGAAGAGACTAACTATTGTTTAGATTAATATTCTGATGTTGAAATGTCTGCGCTTTGGCCATTTGCTGGAATGGAACTAAACATTAAAGAAAGAAAGAACGATGAAGAAGCAGTTCACGCGCGAAAGAAGCACACTCCTCTGTGGAACTGGAGAGAGAGACAGAAAGAGAGACTGAGAAAGAGAGAGAGAGAGAGAGAGAGAGAGAGAGAGAGAGAGAGAGAGAGAGAGAGAGAGA
>JABMCL010002885.1:337500-340000 GCA_018857735.1 Alviniconcha marisindica | reverse complement strand
ATCTATCATTATTATTATTTATTTCCAGTTCACGAGCGACACGATCTGCAGTTTGCTTTTTTCTTGACCAGTGGAAAAGGTGACGGTGAAAGATGATGGCTGGTGTGTGTTTCATTCGTAATGTGCAGAACGGCGATGACAAATCCCTTTTTCTTTTTTTCTTTCTTTTTTTTTAGCTACCCCATGACAGGCAACAGTTAAGAAAGAAATTTTTTAACCATTGCTCGGTGAAGATGACACGAGCGATAAAATCAGCGAGCGTGATTGATGATGGTCGTCAAAGATTCTAAACAATTGTAGTTCAGAGGCCACTTAACGTGACCAAAAGATGGAATCTGTCTTCCCCTTTTAATGTCCAAGCCGTCGATGATTAATGAGAAGGGTAATGGGTTATACCCGTTCAACGTTTTTCCCTCTTTTGTTATTCTTTCACCGTATTGAGCGGAAGAAATGGCGCCGTGCGCGTCGTTCATAGCACATGTCCTTGATGACAGCATATCAGATGAGATATACCTTTCTCTGATTTGAAATCACCCCTGAACTTCGTCAAAAAGAGTGGGATAAATATACACCAAAGAAACTACATCAGATTAATCCAAGGATAAACGAAATCCTTCCCTACGTTGCTGTTTTAACAGAAGAGTTAATATTTGGATTTTAACGTCTGGTCAACCACACAGGGTCACTTCAGGACGATTAGAAGAGAAGAGACTGTTCTATAATCCCTAATAATTATCGGAGGAATGAGTGAACAACTGCTGGTGAGGTTGACAAAATAGAACAGATCTAGGGAAATGTACTTACCAATGCGACGAAACACCAGGAAACAATAGTACAAAAGCGCTTTCGACAAAAATTGTCTACTTCGGGTGTAAAAGGAGAGACAGACACCAGAAGAAGGCAACTTTTGTTGAAAGCGCTTATGTGCTATTGTTTCCTTGTGTTTCGTCGCATTGCTGAGTACATTTCCCTAGATTTGTTCTACATAATTACCTGTCAGTCATACACGACTCATTCTTTCTTGTTGGAAGGAAGTTGATGCGTGTAACTGGTAGGGTTGACTGTTTCGGAGTGTGTGTGCCCTCCAGACTCTAAGATAAAGTACTCTGTGTTTTATGTGTACTTATGTTCATGTATTGTACTGTGTGCTATTTTACTGGTATCTTTTATGCAGTCGTAAGGCAAATTTCTATGTTACTCATAGACCATAAAGATTTTGTATTCTGTATTCTGAACCACCTTTTGTATTCCATGCAACGGATTGGAGTTGTTTTTAAACCCTTTTTTTTTTAAATACCGTTTAAATTTGATTGACGTTAAGACAAAATCAGTCTAGATTTAATTCCCGATCTTCTGAAGGAAATAATGTTTTAAAATGAGGTTGTTTAAATTTTGAGGAATTTTTGTTTGTTTGGGGGGGAGACACTGTTGGATCACCGGACTTGTAGTTGTTCCTATTTTACGAAGTAGTGGTTTATGTGGTATATGTTGATGTTGATTCGGCATTAAAAAACAAACAAAAAAACTAAAACAATTATTTACTTACTTATGCCTACTTCCCTCTTTTGACACTATAATCATGAACAAAATAAATACATTATTGTCAGTATATTTTTCGTAAGAAATCTCAGTTGTTGAAATTGTTTCAACAAATTCAGTTCGCAGCGGCCTCTCGGCCCCCCTTCCCTCGAAATTATTGCCATGGGCCAGCGCCACATTGTCAGTATTTTTCGTAAGGGCACAGTTGTTGAATGTCTTTCCACTAGTTCAGTTCGCACCCCTCCCGCCCGTTCATTTTGACATTACATAGCCATGGGCCAAAGCCATATTATCAGTGTTTTCGTGAAGACGCTCATTTGATGAACGTGTTTCGACTGGTTCATTTCCCGTGGCCATTTCCACAACCTTTCGATAATAATGATAAAAATGTATTATAGCCATGGAAGCTACACTGTCAGATTTCTTCTTCTTCTTCTTCTTCTTCTTTTTTTTTTTCTCGCACAGGACACTCATTTGTTGAACTTGTGTCCACTTTTTCAGTTCGACGCAACCACTTGATATTCCATTCTACCTTTGATATGATAACCATGGGCCAACGCCAGAATCGTTCGAAAATGACACCCAATTGCTGAGCGTGTGTCGTCTATTTTATTCACAGGGGTCAGTGGTCAAACAGATGGTGACGAAGTGCTTTTCGTAACGCTCAACTTTCCCTTACAATACTATCAACACGCGGAAAAAGAAAGGAACGCCAGATTCGTCAACAGAGGATACTTTCTCAAACAAAACCCCCGTCGGTTCGGCCGGAAAATGATTAATGGTACTTGCGTTATGTATTCAGAGAACACGTGACCTCAGAATGGAGTCTGGCCATTGTCCACTTCTCAGCGGCTTGAATTTCAAGTGACCACAAAGAAAGTGGCCGTCATCATCGACAGCGCTGACACGCGTCAGACGAATGAGGACACGTTTTTCGAGTGTAATACTGACATTCGCTTCC
>JABMCL010002885.1:322500-335000 GCA_018857735.1 Alviniconcha marisindica | reverse complement strand
AGCCCATGGGAGTTTGACTTTACATATGCATCCGAAGAAAATTGAAAGGAAAAAGCTATAATTATAGGCATGTAGATGTATGAGAGAGAAGAGAGAGAGAGAGAGAGAGAGAGAGAGAGAGAGAGAGAGAGAGAGAGAGAGAGAGAGAGAGAGAGAGAGCAGATGAAAGAGACGAAGAACTCGAACTCGAACTTATTTTACAAGGATTGCAAGAGAGAGAGAGAGAGAGAGAGAGAGAGAGAGAGAGAGAGAGAGAGAGAGAGAGAGAGAGAGAGAGAGAGAGAGAGAGAGAGAGAGAGAGAGACAGACAGACAGACAGAGAGAGAGAGAAGACAGAGAGACAGACAGAGACAGACAGAGACAGACAGAGACAGAGACAGAGAGTAGTGACTGAGCGACACAAAATAAGCGTTAATCAGTTGGCAGATAAACAATTTGACCTCTTTGTTGTTTGTGACGACAATATCTCTTCCCGTTCCACTTAAAATTTAAAGTAGCCAAAAAGTATTTAATTGAAAACTTGGACACTGATCTTCAACTGCAGTGTCCTGAACGCGGTGCACGTGCTTGGCCAAGTGGTTCACGAGGCAATCAACGTGTCTCCAGGGACCCTAGGGGTTCAAACCGATAGGTCTACCTTCTGCTGGTTCCAACCCCGTCTCCGGTTCATTTGTCTTCAACGGTTGCGGTTTGTCACACATGTCCGCGAATAGGAAACGTGCCAGCTGGAAACTAGAGACCAGGACGACTCGGCCACTTCAACCACAAAACAGTCCCTCAAAATCTCCCTGAAAGGGAAAAGGACAGAAACGAAAAGAGAACACTAGCGGACGAAGGTAATGATATGCAAACACTGACAGTTTCACTCTCGTGTGACCGTACTGCAGCAACCGTTTCTAACAGACGATTACTGCACGTTAAAAGACGAAAACCGAAACCTTCCACCATGAAGACCGCTTATGGTTTTAATACACTCCGCGTCATTAGTTAGGAACAGAGTGGCTTTTGTACAGGCGTTCAGGTTTCTGCTCCGGCCATTAATTTGTCGGTAGCATCAAAAGGGATACCTGGTCAGGTGTCGCAGCTGGTAACGGTAGCCGTCACTCCTCAACCGTGGAATCAAAATTCACCCGACCGTGTTAACCTATTTAATCCCACAGCGGTACACTCCCGAAGCGAAACCCGTTCGGCGTATGATGATGAGTTATAAAGCCTAGTGTTCTCATTTGTGTTCAACCGTTACTTCACTAATTTCTTTTCATGCATTTCCCTGCAAGACTCGGATCGGATCCAGCCGATGAGGCTCTGTTAAAGAAATTCACGATAGCCAATTTTCTCATCAAAAGCTTGAACACTCCCACCTCGGAGGTCTCCATTATTTCGGATCATCTTTTGATTTGGATAATTTTGGCTTGATCAGCGGGCCGAAACGTAAGGGGACGACAAAAGAGTTCGTTCAACGTTACGTGAAATAACACGGCAAAGTGCTTCAGATGAGACGAAAAGCTAGGGACGTCACAAAGATTTTTTTCAATGTCGTTTCATAATAATCACATTACAGTCCGAATGCAATACATCACAGTATTCGAAGTAGAATTCGTACGAAAATTCACTGTAAAATATGCAACACGAGAGAGAAATAGCATACAACACAAAATACAACACACTGTGTGTACAAAGCCTTGACAGCTTCGTCATTGTTCTGTAAGAAATCCAGCCAATGTTGGCGAGGGAGAAGCACACTTGCGGACATAATTATTATTTCCGAGTCCTATTCCTGCAGTGGAGTACTATGGCCGCAGAAATTGATATCCCCACTGTTAAAAACACAGACATATCGATGCCCCCTCCCCACCTCCCCCCCCCCCACCCAGAATCAATCTTCCCATGCTTCTATACTGACAAGAATTGTGCCCTTCTAAGTTCTGTCTTCTCAGACCATTCGGCTTCATTTTATCCGAGGTCTCTTCGGATATAAAGTGTTATGTGCATTGCAGTCGTATCGCTTGTGTGTCATGAACTATGACTAGGCTGCTAATTATGATCAGATTACTTCGCCCTGATAAGTAACTATGATCTAGTCACGCTTGACGGGGTGTCAGTTATTGATCATGTAGCGAACTGACTGCCTCTCATCATCTCCAGAAAATGTTTAAATGTCTCAGTGTCAACGGCACCTACCAGAGCTGTTGCCCCCTGTCCATCTTGTCAAAGTGGAGGTACAGGAGTTTTCAGTTTCGTTCTAAACTACTACATTCTTCAGTCACAGAGTGTAATCAACTCGCATAAAACTGCTGTAAACCGGGCAGTCTTTCACTGACTTAAGCCTTCGTCACATGTATTGACTCGAGTAAACACGCTCGCACACACACACACACACACACACACACACACACACACACACACACACACACACACACACACACACACGCGCGCGCACACACGCACACACACAACACACACACACACACACACACACACACACACACGCAACAGCACACACACACACACACACACACACACACACACACACACACACACACCACACACACCACACACACAACACGCACGCACACACCGCCACGCACACACACACGCACACACGCGCACACACGCGCACACACACACACACACACACACACACACACACACACACACACACACCAACACACACACACACACACACACACACACACACACACACACACACACACACACACGTTTCCGGCAGCAGCAGGAGGCCCCGTCACATCGTCTGCCATTTTTTCCCACACCTGACGGCTTCTGCCACGTGACCCATCACTGCGCACGCGCCAACACGGCGGAAAAACGACAGCCGTCGGCATCAGGTTTGAGAAAATTGGCACCGGAAAAGAAAAGGAAAGGACCCTCTTGTCTTCCGGGGGCGCCGAGGGAAAGATAAACGTTGCCAGCCAGGAAGGTACATTCAGCTGTCGCACAAGGCACAGCGGACTGAGCCCGTGATGTGGGAACTACATCACTCGTAAACACTTTGGCTCGTAAATCGATGTCCGTAGAAACTACCCTACGGCACTCACTCAGGGTGGAAAAAGGTTCTGAACCCGCCTGGTTATTTTACAGACTTAATCAGTTTTGTTCTAACAAAAACAACAACAACAAACCCCCAACACACACACACACACACACACACACACACACACACACACACACACACACACACACACACACACACACACACCAAAAACAAACAAACAAACAAAACAAAAACAAACAAAACCCAGCAACAATAACAGACAACAACAATTACAACAATCACAAAATCACTGCCAATTTTTTCGGTCAACAGATTGGGAAACTTTAGATCTGTTCGCGGCGTTGCGTTGTTTAGTTTGTTTGTTTATTTGTTTGAGGATGGGTTTTATTTTCGGTTCTTTTCTTGTTTTTTGTTTTGTTCGACACTTAAAATTTACTACTCAAGTACTGATTGTAACGTTGCAACTGGCATGCCATAGGCGAGCGAGAATAACAACTTTTCCACGGGCTATTCAGTCTTCTCTTTGTTTCATCTCCCTTTAAAAATTTTTTACACAAGCATCGGGGACTTTAGTATCCGTTAAACGTATACATTTTGAATGAACACAAATATTGAAATGGATGGACTTCGTTACCCATTTATTGTTGTTGTTGTTCTCAACGAAGAGTTAAGTGAACATGGCCATTGTTATCCGTTTTGTTTGTTTGTTGTCTTAAGTTAATGAAGAAGAAGAAGAAGAAGAAGAAGAAGAAGAAGAAGAAGAAGAAGAAGAAGAAAAGAAGAAGAAGAAGAAGAAGAAGAAGAAGAAGAAATTCTGACTCCAAATACGCCACATCTCTATAATATTATTGGTGTGTGCAATCGGTACACGGATGCGCTGTGCATAAATTGTCAGCGTAGACAGTGAGGCGCATGAAATCCCGGCGATTCCTTCCTGCTGCGGTTTTCGTTAGCAGTAATATTGCACACACCAAGAGTGGGCACACGTCCAATTGAGATGGAGGGTCCTCAGAGCAGAGCACGAACACGCGAGCCAAATGAAACCATTGATCTTACCTTCATGAGTTTTTGCGAAACAAACAAACAAAAATCGCGATTTCGATAGAGAGAGGAAAAAAATCTGCTACTTTCTCACGCCCCGAGTGAGGATATTGGGGAAACTGCATGTGCACTCGCTGTTTTAAGAGGACGTGCATAAAAAGGCCGGCCTAGTAACTTTTTTTTTTTTTCACCCAGTCAACCAGTACGGTTATATCGGCCTTACTGCATAAAAATATACCATAAAATCTGAAACAAGAACGATTGCTAGCGTTCTACAAAAAGATCTAAACACATAAAAGGTCGAAAGCAACGCTAATTTGTTACGACAAAACAAAACATATGCTGTAAAAATATGTTTTTGTACCGTTATATTAGATTAGAGTTCCTTTTAACCGTTTATGTGTTTGTCTGTCTGTCTGCACTATAGTAATCTTTATTGTACACTGATTTAAATCACTTCATTCGTTCCTGTATAATTTTGTCTTACTTGTTGGCAAACAGATTACTGTCTGCACAATAGTAAACAATATTCTTGCACAATAGCAATCCCCCAACCCCCACCCCCATTACACATATCCCCTCCTCAGCGCCCCCTCCCACCCCAGTAAAGCCTAGCTACCACTGACAACCCCCAAATTAAAGAAAAGAAGAAGAAGAAGAATGAAGAAGAAGCGCAGAACAATGACTACAAAGCAGGACCTGTAAGGACGATGGAGAAGATGATAAATAATGGAAAGATTGGAAAAGAAAAGGGAAGAGAAGAAGCATGATTGAGTTTCAAGTGGAAAGTCAAAACCCATCTCGAGGGAAACAATACACACGAATCAGGAAAGAGTTGGATGCCTTTTTTTCTTCTTTTTTTTTTTTACACATGTGCGCAAACAGTGCTTCCATGATTCCGAGTTATGGTTTCTAGCCCCACCCACACCATTTCTTACTGCGTGGTTCATAAAAACTGATTACCTTTTTTGGTCATGTTCTACTTGATTTCCTTCCCGTATGCTTTCTTTGATTGATCAAAATATAGGTTTCTCGTGTCTTTGTAATACAAAGTTTTGTCCTTTTCACGATCTTTACTCTGTGCTTTTTTTCTCTCCTCAACTGACACCGCTAGTCTAGTACTGAGTAGGAGAGGGGGGGGGGGGGAGGGAGAGAGGAGGAGAGAGGGGAGGGGTTAGAAGAGAGAGAAGAGAGAGAGACGAGAGAGAGAGAGAGAGAGAGAGAGCAGAGAGAGAGAGCAGAGACTGACAGAGAGACAGAGAGACAGAGAGAGACACAGACACAGACACAGAGACAGAGACAGACAGAGAGATATTCTCTGCGGAATCTTGTAGGGCCTTGTAGGAATGAATCGCTTACAGGGCCTAGTCGTGCATGAAAACAGTGTCACCATATAATGCATCAGTGACTGAGGCTGCTTCATGACCGGCCGCTCGACTGGCGGGCAATGAAGGGCCGTCTGCACTGGCCGCGGCTCCTCTACCACCGCCGTTCCTAATTTGTTTTCAATCCGTACAAGCTGTTACCCTTTCTCTCCTTCTCAGTCTGGCCTTGCTTCACACCTTGAAGTTTCTCACACGGCTCACAAAATCGGACGCCCGCGGAGTTACCCTCTGTAAAAACACCTTCAACGTTCCTGTTAAAAAAAAAAAAAATCCACGTGTATGGTTGAACAATAAAAATCAAAACTTGCGACAGTTGTTGCTCCCCCCCACCTCCTTTCACAGGGGTGGAAGAGTCACAACAGGGTGGTAATGTCTGTCGTCTGCTCCCAGCCACTCCCCCTTCCACTGAGTTCGCCGGCGCTTCGCACACTTTGCGTTCCCACGCTAGCCTGCTACGCGCGCAGCAGACGACACTACGCGATTGAGTCATGTGTATTTCTACGCCGGGGAAACCCTATACAAACACACATTAAAGTGGAACAATAACGAATGAGGCCTTGTCAGTATAACCGCTTAGATAAAATCGTGACATTCTGTACATTTTCTTAGAAATCAGAGTGGAGTTCTGTCTTTTTTATTTCGTCATAAGGGGTACTACGTTCTCTCGCGTAGGGAGTGGTAGACGTGAAGCGGCAGAGGGGAAATCCATAAGGTTTGCCCCACAGCCCGGGAGTTTCATTCAACGACACATCTCATTGGCGCAGCTAGAGCCACCAACACCCACCTGACCCTGATCCAGACTGTTGTGATTTTTTTCTTTACCCGTTTTTGGAATACCAAACCTTCGATACACTTCTCTTCCGATATGAAGGTGAGTTTTTCGTCTGCTTAGCACCCCGGATTGTCTCCGGAGCTAAGTTGGCGAATTATGCGGGGAGATTTGTGAGCTTTGAGTCGCCAGCTGTTCGGTTTGTTGTCACTCGCAACGCCGTCTGCTCCGCGTGATAGACGCACGGAGAGCAAGTCGGCGCTGCTTGTTCCGTGTCACATGCTTCCCGCGCTGTGTTCTCTCGTCTGCTGTAAGTAACATATGGTCACTTTGGGGACCGTTCTGTTCGGCTCGGGGTCTTGACGGACAGATCGATGATAGTGTTGAGGGAGAGAGTTTTACCGCGGCATCATTTCTGTTTTTTTGTTTCTGTTTTTTTCTCAGCTTCGCCTTTCCGTAAGTGTTTACTGCCGTTTGTTTGTGTGTCAAGGTTATTTTTGGATGCGATGAGATCATGACTTAGTCTGAGACATACTCGGTGTGGAATTGTGTAACCCCTCCACTGACCAGATTCCAGTGGACTGGCCGCGCTGCAGTCAGTGTGGAAGACATCTGTCTTGAGTACGTATCAGTATTTTGCCCCCGAATCAGTGCATGAAATATCCGTGATCAGTTGAGATTAACGAGCACCACATTTCTCTTTTTCGCCGCCAAGTTCAGCGTTTCATTGTTGGTATTCGTTCATCCCGGCTCTGATGTGACATGCCCTGTCACTAGTCACTGAGTCAGTCGAAGATTGCCATATGGACTTTATGGATTTGCTTTTTGGCGCTCACTGCAAACATGAAAGTAAGACCATTTGCAATTTAACGCTGTCGACAATGATATGATTTGGTTTGCACTGTTCCCATGTAATATACAAGAGTGTTTTCACTGTGATGATGTGAGTGCTCAGAACCGAGGATGGTATTTTACCTCATTTACTAGATACCGACAGTGTTAATTGACACGTGCTGTTTGACTTAGATTACTCAGTTTTGCGGCAGCTAAACAGAGATGACTGAGGCTGCTCTTGAGGCTGGGCCGGGGGGAAAGCAAGGATAGCCACTGACATCGCTGGGCAACTCAGTCTACCACAGGCTTATACAGTTATCCGTAAATGTACGCAGCGGTGTGAGTGTGTACAGTCACTGACACCACTGTATAATGCAATCCATTCATCAGAAATCACACATTTTCATGTGTACATTTTCATGTATGCGCGTTTCGTTTTGGAAATATGTCTGAAATGTTCAACACAGCTGTAAGGTCCACACTTTACGGTAGCTACGGTTTCAGCGATTCAGCTGATGGCAGATTTCTCTTCAGCATGATTCCATTCCTACAGTGCTTAACCGCGGTCAACATATTGACCGCTTTAGCTTCATTGCTCGTAGTCGCCGCTCTTACAGGATTTCAGCACCTCCCACTCCCGTCGCTATGCATGTCTTGCTCGTCTACATTAGCGGGCTCGTTTGTTACAGTTTTCATGGTTTGGTGCACGCGTTCGCCGAGTTCGGTGTTGCTTTACGTCTCGGTACAGAGACAGTAAGGACTATTTGGGAGGGGGAGCCCAGGGCGCTCACCACAACTTTCACACAGCTCAGTCCTGAGCCGCTCTGAGGTGTACGCGTTTGCAGATTGACTTAATGAAGCTGGTGGTGACAGCACCCCCTTTCCACTCGGCATATGAACGATATACATTAAAGCAAACGTAAATTCACATTAGCAGGACAGTGATTTGTATACTGAGTTAGTGACGCGTGTTGGCACTGACTGAGCAGGCTACACTGAAAAGCTTAATTTCCTGCTGCCTTTGGGCTTGTCCCGAGACTGACTCAGTGATGCCGACACGCTTTATCACTTTACTGACGATGATAATGATGATGATGATGATGACGACGACAGTGATGATGATTCAGAATCACGCGCATCCCTTTAATTTTGAAGCGGTATTTAAAACTGAGGACCCCCACCCCCACCCCCCACCCCCCACCAGTCCCCCCGCCGCCTCCTCCCCGCCGCCTCCCCGCCTGCCTCCCAGCCCCACCCCTTCCCTTTGAAAAACTGGGTCGCTCAATGTATCTATTCACGACTGACACGACTGGCGCGTCTGGTTATGGATCATTCCGCTTCTGGAGCAGGACCGAAAACTGCAGACCGAGCTAACACCACAAAGACGGCGGAGCTAACACCAAAGACTTGCGGTACGCAGAACGTGGCTGGTGTACGGCAGTCATTGGTAGGACTGACCAGGCACCATCCTCTCCGGAAAACGCGGCAAGAGGGGTTTCGTTTGAAACCGCTGCCGTCTTTGACGCCACTTGCCTCCGCCGGAGAAGGTACCGACTGGGAACTCGGTGGCAATGGCTATAAGGGGGTGGGGGTGGGCAGGCGGGGGTTTGGCCTAGCGGTAAGGCGTTAGGCTGGTAAGCAGAGGGACCTCGGTTCGAATCCGCTTCGGCACTCCATTCTCTTCAAAAATTGTGGTCTGTGGACACTGTCTTGTGACTTTGTCCCTGACAATTAATCAAACATTAAAATTGCTCACATCACTGCCCATCTTAATACAGGAGTCATTCTGGTGGTAACAGTGTAGCGATAGGTATAATAGTCTCCCTCTTCCCCCACCTCCATAACCCCTTTCCCCCTTCTCCCCGTCCCTAATAAGCCTTAAGGTTTCTGTGGACGTTAAGCACCATGTTTAATAGGTGGGGGTGGGGAGGAGGGGTCATATATATATATATATATATATATATATATATATATATATATCCGTGATCCAGAATGAGATGAATACTCAGATTTGTTGTTTAACTTCTCATGCTGGGGATGGAGATAAAAGATTTGTTGTTTAACTTCTCATGCTGGGGATGGAGATAAAAGATTTGTTGTTTAACTTCTCATGCTGTGGGATGGAGATCAATGGTGGTGGTAACTTGATGGTGGTTGTGGGCGGCGGGAGATTGGGAACGGTGAGAGGGGTGGGGGGGGGGGGGGGTGTAGAGTAGGACCTTGATTTGAACATACTGTCAGTCCGCACTGCGATGAGAAGGTGGGGGGTGGGCAGTATAGTTACTGAGACACTGTCCTAGAGGCACTAGTGGGCGCTAATCAGGTACGGAACATAAAAAACTGCGTATGTCGTGCATGACAAGCCTAGTCTGGTGATTTAATGACGAAGCGACAGTGCGACACCACAGAAAAGAACAGCGGGAGGATGCCGTGATCAGTAATCCAGGAATGGTATGGTGGAGAGGCTAGGCTGTCTAGTGTAGTAGGGATTTGTACATCAGCCTCTAAATTATACAGGTCCCAATTTAGATCCATACGCTGCCACAGCCTTGCGTCTGTATGGTTGCCAAGCAACGCCTCATGATCCAGCGATAGTCTGTTGTTTGTTTTCCCGAGGGAGTATATTTTTTGGTCCCTATCACCATAAAAAATTATGTGTTCATGCATCTATTTTTAATTAAATAACAGTTTAAACCGACATTAAACTTTTGCAGGCCGCAGATTGATGTTGAGAACAATGATACCAAGATGGTGCTTATTATCTAATATAATTATTTTAGCGCGTTAGTTAGTTGGTGCTTTGAGCCCAATCAGCATCATAGGGTTATATCAGGGATATAATATATATATATATATATATATATATATATATATATATATATATATATATATATATATATAAAGCTGAATAAAGACATGTTAAAAAAATTCAACATGACATTTAGACTGAAAGGTATAAAAGTACATGTGTGTTTTGAACCACCGGCATGAAGAAGAACGTGACTAGATGGATCCTGAAGTATGCTGCTATAGGAGGGACAGTTCAACATGCTGACTCGCATTGCAGAAGCACTGACACACACACCGACCGACCGGTACCTTCTTTACTGATCCATGGTTTCGTTCCACAGTCTGAAGTTGTCGACTAGCGTTTTTCAATTCCTCGGGGAATCATTGCCCCATCGACAAAGCAGCCGCCAGTCGAACATGTCAGCGTCCTCTAAGTTTAATGTCGATGGTACTTTTTTGTGTGCTTGGGAAAGTGACCTCTACTGAGGTTTAGCCTTCAGCAGCAAGCGCTTAGGGAAGATGTCTACAAGTTTACGAGAAGTTTACAACTCGATAATTATTGACGGCCAAAAGTCCAGTGACTGGGCCCGTATGGGTAGCTCGTCAGTGTTTCAGCGACATCCACTCCACAGTGCAAAATGGCTAGAAGATGGGGAAATTTCAGATTTTGAATAAACCGAAAAGATATAATTATGTCAGAAAGGCGAAGTTCCTGGCAAAATAGACGAAGCATGCAAAGCCGTGTCACTATTCTGGCGTACACCATTAATTTCGTTTCCTTTTTTTTGTTTTTGTTTTGTTTTGTTTTTGTTTTTTGTTTTGTTTTACGTTTTATTTTGCTCATCATGGTCGCCCTGATATAACCGGAATGGTTGTCTGGGCGTAAAACGCCAAGATACTTACTTACTTACTTGCTCATCATGGGCTTGATCCTTGCTCGACCCGAGCCGTGCACGCAAAAGGGTCCTGCTGTGGGGAGTCGAAGAAATGTCGGGGAATATTCCCGGCTTCTCAGGCAAGTAGCTCACCTTTACATCATCACCGGTGTAGGCAGCACCGATTCACCGGGACACGCTGCCTTTTGCAACTGTAGCAGCTTTAGGATAATTTTGATTGTCCTTACAAGGGAATTTTGGGTGCGGTGCAATCGGCAGGGTACCGAGGGTAGGGCGACACATCGTAAGAAGTAAAATAGAAACGTAACGTACGTGCACTAGCCTAACGAAGGTCATACCACGTACAGCTCCCAGCTGACCCCGTTAGCATGTAATCTGCGTTTGACGTGAATCCCCCCGGGTCTCCGCCCCCCCCCCCCCCCCACCCCCTCCCCCGGCTTCCGCCACCCTTCTCCATCCCCACCCCTTGCTGCTGTGATGGCCCCCACTTGCTGCTGTGAGCGTGACACTTATTACTGTACCTTTACAGCAGTGAAGGGAGTTAACTGTCGCTTCAAAGCAAGGACGGTGTGCATCTTGGTTCACGTTGAGCACGTGGTGTTACGCGGCGTGATGCATTACTGCGCGGCCTTGAAAGCGGCGAAACCACGTTGATGGTTCTGCACTCTCTGAATCTTCTGTGTCGGCGTTTATTGATGTTATCCGTCACCTGGACATGAAGCTAAAAATAAGCAAACTTTGCGACTGACCTGGCGCTGAATCAGTAAAGGGGCCTGTCGAGTAAACGTCTGTTTGTCAGGTCTTTCAAATCTTCCTTGAAAACCTAGCGTTCTCTTTTTAAAAACCTTTCCTCCAGTCCCATTGCGAACGTCTCCGTCTCTTTCTCGCTGTGTGTGTGTCAGATTGCCTCTCTGTCTGGATCTCTCTCTCTGTCAGTCTCTGTCTGTCTGTCTGTCGCTCTCACCCCCCCCCCACCCCCCACTCACACACATATATCTATGTAATTATTGCAATAATATGACCAGGAAATATCACAGAGCAGCACTTAAAAAAGAGAAAAGAAAAAAAGAAAAAAGAAGAAGAGGAAAATGTAGAAGAAGAATAAAGGACCGTAACAACCGTCGATTTTTGGGGGTTTATTTCATGGTTCTCACGGTGGTTAGCCGAATTATTGCGACAGCAGTTATTGATCAACGGTGTCAGTCACCCGAGTGCCGTTTAGTGGAGGGCGCTTTGCAGGGTGGGATACGTACACGTGGGTAGATCCGATTTCAACCTCAGGCATGTGACTGTCATGCGCGTCATTGACCCACGCTTATTTTCTTTGTTTCTTTGTTTCTTTCTTTCCTTCTTTCTTTCTTTGTTTCTTTGTTTCTTTTCTTCTTTCTTTCTTTCTTTTCTTCTTCTTTCTTTCTTTCTTTCTTTTCTTTCCTTTCCTTTCGTTCTTTCTTTCTTTCTTTCTTTTTATTCTTCTTATTTCACGAGGATGGGTTATGCTGAATTATTATTATTTAATTTAAAAAAAATGTTTTGATTCCGGTAAGAAACTGCTGCTGCAGAATTGAAAGGAATGCGATGAGAGAGAGAGAGAGAGAGAGAGAGAGAGAGAGAGAGAGAGAGAGAGAGAGAGAGAGAGAGAGAGGTGTCTTTTTTCTTTTAGACGTGCTTTCTTTAGTAGTGGTTGTCTTCACACGTGAAAGCAGAAAAATGCAAACGTTCCAAGTGAGAAAATGAAAGGACGGATGAATAATAATAAATGGGAGACAGAC
>JABMCL010002885.1:305000-312500 GCA_018857735.1 Alviniconcha marisindica | reverse complement strand
GTTAAGGAGTGTAGGGCGGGGAGGGAGTGGGGTGGGGGAGGGGGGGGGGGGGCAGCCTGTTCCCACGCACCTTGCCGTCAGCTTTTGGGGGCTTGGAGTTGGAGCAGATGGCGTCCCCTTTGCCGGCAGTTGCTTCCCTTGGTCTGCGGGTTAAGGCTCCTTTGGGAACCGTGTCCTCAATGGAAATAGTTGTGACTAAAAAGGGGCGCGCGGTTTTGGGGACCAGAGCGTAGAGTAAGATCAGACCAACGACCAGAGCTAGTGAAAAGGTGTGTGTGTGTGTGTGTGTGTGTGTGTGTGTGTGTGTGTGTGTGTGTGTGTGATTGTGTGTATATATATATAATATACACACACACTGTATTACACACACACACACACACACACACACACACACACACACACACACACACACACATGCACGCAGGCAGACACACATACTCACCAAGACACACACAAACACGCAGACACACAGAAGACAGACAGACACAGAAGGTGAGGGAGATTTGAAGGGGAAAAAGAAGGGGTGTGTGTGTGTGTGGAGGGGGGGGGGGGGGGGGGAGGGGGACCTCAAAATCGGCAGTCAGGGGACCACAAGCTGTATCACATTTCAAAAAGAAGCAAAATGAAAAGAAATAGAAAGGAGCATAACGGATCGGAGTGTCAATCAGTCGGCTCAATTATAGTCCATGAAGCGTGAAGCAATGCCAGTCTAAGGAGTGGGTCCGTCAACCGTATTGACATAAACGACAGGTCATATCACACGACTTTGTTCTCAGTCATTATACCGAAACCGTGCGTGTGAAGTAGCGCCAAGTATGTATCACGATGAAACGGCGAGTGTAAAGGAACGCCGAACCCTAACCCGCGGCGATCCGTCATGGAACTGGCCAGAATGAAACGCCGCAGCGACAGTTGATTAATTAAGCCACGGCCGATGAAAGGGCTAGCGAAGATGATGATGAAGAGGATGCTGATGATTTTGTCTGCGTGCTACCCAGTCGCTTCCCCGGTCTGTAATTTCTGCCTCCGCTGCACCTTTGATGTGAAGCACGTGATTGCAAACAAACCTGAACACCTGAACACCCCCACCTCTCCGCTCGCCTCGATTGCTGACCGCCAAGTCTGCGGTGTTGGAAATCCCTGGAAATCCTTTCATTGTTCGGCTGTCCAATGATGATCAGCTTCCTGATTCATCGGAACCGCTAGTGCAGGTCAGGAAAGATTTAACAACGCAGGGATTTTGAGCAGTGGGGGCCACTGCACTAGGAAGCTTCGGAGACTCTTGCGATTGGACTGAAGCGATGTGGAGTGGAGTTTCCTTTTAGGTGGCAGACAAGGGCTGCTGCTGCAGCGTGTATGGTTTAGAACCACTGTTTCAACAGTCCTATGATTACGGGTTTTCACACGTCAGAACCCTACACTTTTGGCTTCCCGTGTACATAGGAACATAGTATGGATGGTGTGTGTGTGTTTTGCAGGCAGTGCCTGTTTTTGTTTTTTGTTTGTTGTTGTTGTTGTTGTTGTATATTTGTATAATTTTTTTAATTTTTTTATCAAGTTTCAGACCCGTTAAGCATGCACTAATCATGCGGCTGTCTTGACAGATTGTTTGGCGACATCACTGCTAGGCTTTGGGCATCTCTTACTCTGCCTGAGAGCAGTGCCTGTGACAGCTAGCCGGTCTTAAAAAGAAAAAGAAGAAAAAGAAAAGAAAAAAAGAAGCACCAAAAACAGAGCAGAAAACAAACCAAACAAACCAAAACCAAAACCGAAACAAATCAAAAGGAAAACAAAACAACAACAAAAAGCATTATTTATCTTAGTACTCAGAAGTATCTGAACGGTTTTGAACAAACCGCGATACAATCGTGCGCAGCTCTTTATTGCTGGTTTAAAAAAAAAAAAAAAAAAAAAAAAATAGCCCCCCGCCCCTCCTCCACCCCCACCCATCCGCCTCTGTGGGTAAAATGTCATTACGAAATGCCAGTTGGAGGGAGGAGAGTGGAGGGGAGGGGAGGGGCGGAATTAGCTGTGAGATTTGGAGGGAAAAGCAGTTTGGGGAGGAAGGGGAGTGTGTGTGTAGTGGGGGGGGGGTGGTAGCCCGCAATCAGCACCAACCTCGCGCCTGCTTACTCTCGAGCCTGTCCGAACCTGCGCACGTATTCCAGGTTAGGGACCTTGGCGTGACAAGGTGCCTGCCACCTGTTACGTCCCAGTCTCTGAAAAGACCTGGCGGGGCTGAAAGACAGAGGGAGGGGTGAAGATGGTCGCCACGTTGCCAACACCTGACGGTTAACAAGGAGGGGCGGGGTCAGGAGAGGTGAGGGGGGAGGGACGTTCCCCTGGGGGGGCGGCTATTGTCGGTTTGCGAGTAACAGCTTTCACCATTATCTCATCCCCCCCCCCTCCCCCGCTCCCTTGCAGTGTGAGGATCCAGTCCGGCCTGTTTGACCTTCCGGCAGACTCTCGCCTGTTGTTCTCGCCACAGTCTGTCACTGTCGGTAGGGGTGTAATTGTTGGTGACCTGTTTTATTGCCCGCTGAGCTAGCTGAGGTTGTTCGTTCCCTGAAACCAGCAGGGACCGCAGCTGCGTGAAGGACAGGGGTACAGTGTTGGTTAGTACAGGCCACAGTCGTAGGATGTTATAATGTGCGTGAAATGATCCCTCTCTGTCTGTCTGTCTGTCTGTCTGTCTGTCTGTCTCTCTCTCCACTACCCTCGTAAAATAAAGTTGATTTATTCATTCATTCATTCATTCATTCTCTCTCTCTCTCTCTCTCTCTCTCTCTCTCTCTCTTCTCTCTCTGTCTCTCTCTCTCCCTCGTAATCTGTTTCTCTCCTCATACTCCTCTCTCTCTCTCTCTCTCTCTCTCTCTCTCTCTCTCTCTCTCTCTCTCTCTCTCTCTCTCTCTCTCTCTCTCCACTACCCTCGTAAAATAAAGTTTATTTATTCATTCATTCATTCTCTCTCTCTCTCTCTCTCTCTCTCTCTCTCTTTGTTGAATACTGTGTTTGGTGGATCCTCGGTTGCCGATGAGGGAGGTTGAGCTGTGGTTAGTTAGCTAGCGGAAGTTAGTACACTGATAGTTAGTCGTCGCAAGAGGATCGGGTTGGGTGGTGGCTGTTACGTCCCAGTCTCTGAAAAAACTATGTCTATGTTATGAGCCTGCGGTTCTTGTTAACTTCGAATCTCTCTCTCTCTCTCTTTCTCTTTCCTCTCTCCTCTCTCCCTCCCCCCTCTCCCCCCTCTCTCTCCCCCTCTCCCGCTCTCCTTCCCCCTCTCTCCCCCCTCTCTCCTCCCTCTCTCCCTCATCCCCCCTCTCCCCCCCTCTCTCTCCCCCTCCCTCTCTCCCTCTCCCTCCCCTCCTCTCCCCCTCTCCTCCCTCCCCCTCTCCCCTCCTCTCTCCCTCCCTCTCTCTCCCTCCCTCTCTCCCCTCTCCTCCCTCCCTCTCTCTCCCCCTCCACCCTCCCTCTCTCTCCCCCTCTCCCCTCTCTCCCTCCCCTCTCATCCACCTGCACTCCGTGATGAGGTGCCATGGCCTAAAAATGAATAAATCTTCCATATCCGCACCTCTCTGTCTCATTAGGGTCAATCGCTCAAGCAGTCAATCAAGCAGTCAATCAAGCAGTCTCTGCCCCCCCCCCCCCCAACCTCTCTCTCAACCATGAGAGTCAACTGGAAGTAGACGAAATAACGTTTACATTATGCAGCCAACCGTGACAGTCAAATGGAGGTAGACGAAATAATAGGCTCTGGACTGAGACTGCGTACTGTAACTAGTCACTCGGTAATTCTTTTAATTTTGAATCCTGCAGTGCCTCCGACATTATTATTCAGCTTGTCTCCTGTGTACATTCGAGCCAAGGTCTTTCTAGTCCACTTCCACTTGAGAACCCGGTTTGATTGGGCCATACAAATATCAATCAATCAATCAATCAATCAATCAATCAATCAATCAATCAGTCAGTCAGTCAATAAATCAACCAGCCAACCAACCAATAAATCAGTCAGCCGGTCAATTACTTTTAGTCCAGTCTCTCTCTCTCTCTTGCTTTTAATCCAACAGACTTTTTAATCTACTTTCAATCCAGTTCTCTTTAAAATCGACTTTCAATAAAGATCTGCTGTCGATGGAACGTCTCTTTCGTCTGCATTCACTCTTCTTCTTCTTCTTTTTATGTTGCTTTACGTCCACAGAAACCATAAGGCTTATTAGGGACGGGGAGCCCAGGACGGCCACCTCGACTTTTACACGGTTTCTTCTTCTTCTGCTTCTTCAAGTGTTGCTTAATGTCCTCGGATGTCGGTTGACATAAACTATTAGGGACAAGCTGAGACCAATGCGTGAGCATGGTTCAGTATTGCTTTACGTCCACGGAAACCACGAGGCTCGTTAGGACGGACAGCCCAGGACGGCCACCTCGACCCTCACACAGCTCCTGAACTATGTGATTTTAACTCACACAGCTTCTGAGCTCTTGCCTTAAACCGCTCCGACGTCCGTCCGGAATCTCCTAGCTTCATCCCAGTGCCTCATGATCCCATCTCCTCTGCTTTCAGGTTGCGGGGCTGAGGTCATGGCCCAGGACACCGTGCGGAGCTTCGTCATCCAGATGATGCCCCCCGTCCGCACCCCGCCGCACCCCCACCCCCACCCCCGCCCCCACCCCTACCACACCCACCCGCACCCACGTCCCCACCCCGCGGTGGCCAACGTACCCTCCCCTCACCCCGCCATCCAGCCTCTACCCCCGTGTCCAGTGCCAGCTTTCCTGTCAGCGTGTTCTTTCGAGAAGCAGAGAAAGCGGGCCAGCTTCTTGCTGAAGAAGAGGAGGAGGGACTGCTAGAATGTGGATGTAAGTGTGTTAATTTGATTTTATTATTTACGTAAAAACAATTAACATAAAAAAATTCAAGTTAGTTTTGTTTAAAATAATGTTTGAACACACACACACACACACACACACACACACACACACACACACACACACACACACACACAGACACACACTCACACACACACACACACACACACACACACACACACACACACACACACACACACACACACACACACACACACACACACACACACACACAACACACACACACACACACACCTCACACACACACACACACACACACACACACACACACACACACACACACACACACACACACACACACATCTATATCTGTCTGGTTGTCTCTGTCTCTTTTCTCTGTCTCTGTCTGTCTGTCTGTCTGTCTCTGTCTTTATAAAGCGTTTGTTTGAGAGGAAACACGTTTCACATTCGGTCAGATTATCAGGATTTTGAAATATTTTAGTTCGCTTGTTGGGGTATAAACCTGGCTTCTGGTTCGTACGGAACACACGAAATCCTATGTGTGGATGTATAGTAACGTAACAGAATTAAACGCCCACTGTAGGCAGCATGTGAAGGCTGTGTGTTATATATATGGGCCATCCTAAATGTGGAGAATATGACTATTTACACGCGCCATTAACTCATTCATGATTTTGAACACTTCATTTCCCGTCTCTGTTTTTTTATCTTTTTTAAAAATATTAAAAAAAAAGATGTTTTCACGTTCTTCCTTAATAATTTTCGCCCTGATATAACCGTACTGGTTGACTGGGCGTAAAACACCAAGTTACTTCCTTCCTGTGTTCTGTTCCTGTGCTGGACTTCGCTCGTTAAGCAAACTCTCTGGTGTATTTTTCAGATTGCACAGCTCATCATACGACTCGTTGAGATGTGCAGAAGCGTGACTGTGATACGGACCATTGACCATGACACACTTTGGTGCTTCTCTTCGCTCCTACCACCTCTTCTCTTCTCCCTCCTGATGACACAGCCACAGCCGTCTCGCGAGACTTACCGGTCGTGACCTCACTGATCTACGTCACGCGCCCAACGGGGAGTGACGTCACGCCCGCACCACTCAAGTCTTCGCCTTCTTTCTTTATGACGGCATCTACATATAATTGTATAACCCAACGAACGACGTTACGTCATAATTATATGCGGCGTCCAGCTCTGGTTCGCTTACTTCTCGTACGTTCTTCACCCTGAACGCAACGCAGCGTCGTAACTACTTGCAATACCCAGGTTTTCATTCACCGGCAGTGTTTCTTTGGTCTGACGTCATCCAAGTCACCGGCTAAACGTCAGTGAGGTCATATCATTCCGCGACACTCAGTTTTCCCCACTTCTTCAGCGGCAGCGATGACGTCATCTGCGTCACCCGCGGTCAGGCGCGCGATGTGACGTCAGCATCTGCAGCAGACACAGACTGTGACGTGATGGCGAGACCTGCACCGTGAAAGTCCCACCGATGTTGGTTCACCTTGAAACGTGAGGCAGTGTGTGCGGCTTCGGCTCCACCGATACTTGTAATGAGCGCTAAGCAAGGTAGCAGCTTTTTACCCTGATCAGCCGTGTCGGTAGCTACGTAACACACACTGTTACAAGTTCCAGTACGGCAGAAGGGTTTATAATTGATTACCTGTTGGTAAACACAGTTGCACTTTTACCCCCTTCTCAGTCTCACCCCCACCACACACCCCACAGTATCCGTAATTATTTCTGTTTGACTTTTGTGCAATGTGTGTGAATGGACGGATGCAGTGCTTGCAGTGAAGTTGAACTAGGTGGATTTCGCTTGTCGAAGTTTATGAAAGTGTTTTTCTTTCTCCTCCGTCTGTCACATTGTCTCAGTTTACCCCCTCCTTTGGGGGTGTGTGTGTGTGTGTGGGGGTTTTTTGTGTGTGTGTGTGTGTGTGTGTGTATTGGGGTTGTGTGTGTTTTTTGTGGGGTGTGTGTGTGTTGGGGTATGTGGTGTGTGTGTGTGATGTGTGTTGTGAGATGTGTGTGTGTGTGTGGGGTGTGTGTGTGTGTGTGTGTGTGTTGTGTGACTGTGAGTGTGTGTGTTTTGGGGGTTTTTTGTGTTTTGTTTTGGGTGGGGGTGTGTTTTCCCTTTTTAGCAAGTTTTGGGACACTTGTGAGATTAATGGGGGAAAATTGTGTTTGATATAATATCCTGTAAATTGATTTTTAATTTTGGACTTTTAAAAAGATAGAGAGAGAGAGAGAGAGAGAGAGAGAGGAGAGAAGAGAGAAAAAGAGAGGGGAGAGAGAGAGGAGGTTTTTGGGGGGGGGGGCGCAAGTGTGTGTGTGTGTGTGTGTGTGTGGGAGAGAGGGGAGAGAGAGAGAGAGAGAGAGGGGAGAGAGAGAGAGAGGGGAAGAAAAATTCAGGAAGTTTTAATTAGGTTTTTTAAACGTCAAAATTTTATATTTATAGAATTTTGGCCTAATTAAAAACAGACACGGGTTTTTTCATTGTACCCGTGTGTGTGTGTGCGTGTGGGCGCGTGTGTGTGTGTGTGTGTGCATACATGCTCACCGTGTGTTTGTGTATTTTATGTATGAGTGTACCATTTAAAATTGTGGCGTGTGGGGCGTGTTTTGTGTGTGTGTGTGTGTGTGTGTGTGTTT
>JABMCL010002885.1:290000-292500 GCA_018857735.1 Alviniconcha marisindica | reverse complement strand
AACAACCACAACATCATCGTCAACAACAACATCAAAAATGTACACAACAACAGCAACAAATAAACAACCTGATTATTGGATGTCATTTTTAACGTTAGTCTTTGTCTGTCTGTCTGTCTGTCTCATACACACGCTCGCTCTCTCTCTCGCTGACTGACTGCGCGCGCGCGCGCCGCCACACACACACACACACACACACACACACACACCACACACCACACACACACACACACACACACACACACACACACACACACGCACGCACGCCACACCCAACACACACAAAGACAGACAGACAGACAGACACACCACACACACACACACACACACACACACACACACACACACACACACACACACACACACACACAAACACACACACACGCACGCACGCACGCTCGCACGCGCGCACAAACACGGACACAGAGACACACATACATACTAACGCTCACACACTCACGCACACACACACACACACACACACACACACACACACACACACACACACACACACACACACACACACACACCAAAACAAAACAAAAACGACAACAACAAACAAAAACAAACCCCCCCCAAAAACTCTCACACTCCATCAATTAAATCTTGCACGCGCTTCCGAAAATAGTCCAAGGAACAGTTGGAGAATCGCCACGGGTGAAGTTTGTTTGATTCAGAGATATTGTGTACGCCACCAAGAGACATAGCATAACGGTCGGCAGAGCTGCAGCTGTTGTTTTCGCCGTCGTGCTGGGCACCAAGGCTGCAAGAGAACAACTGAGATAAGAACCACAACAGGAAATACAGACAGCAACAGAGCAGCAACAAAGATTAGAACTGTATCACGAGATAAGAACAGCAACAGCACTACAGAGGTAATAATTGTAACCCGCGATAAAAACAGCAACAGAACAACGGAAGCAAAGAACAGCAACAGGACAACAGAAAGGAGAACTGCAGCCCGAGATAAGAACAGCAACAAGACAACAGAGATGAGTACTGCGACATGAGATAACAATCAAACAACAGGAAAATCAGATAACAGCAACGGGGAAAATCAGATAACAACTGACTGCAACACGACAACGGTGATGATAACTGCAACATGATAGCGGAGATAAGAACTGCAACAAATCAGATAAGAACAGCAACCAGACAGCAGAGAGCTAGGAGAACAGTGGCTGGAAATGGATATAAGTACCGCAACAGTACAAGTGAAATAAGATCAGTAACAGGACAACTGAGATAAGACCACCAACAAAGCAATGGATATAGTGCAAGTGAGATCAGAACCGCGACAGGACAACAGAGATAAGACCAGAGCAATATATATATATGTATTTGGAGAGAGAGAGAGAGAGAGAGAGAGAGAGAGAGAGAGAGAGAGAGAGAGAGAGAGAGACAGAGACAGAGAGCAGAGACAGAGACAGAGACAGACAGAGACAGACAGAGACAGAGAGACAGAGAGACAGAGAGAGACAGAGACAGAGACAGACAGAGAGAGACAGAAACAGAGAGAAAGCATAATAAAATCCAAGCATGTTTTGCATTGGACACTTTTTACGCCAAATTTTCGCCCTTGAGGGCATTGTCAAGGCCTGCCCAGTCGGCTTGACTGATTCCTACAAAACATAATTAGATTATAAAAATAATACGTCATATTTTTATACGTCACGCTCTCTTGCACACGACATACATTCTAGACGACTAGGAAAGGAACGCGCGCGCGTGCACACACAACACACACACACACACACACACACACACACACACACACACACACACACATGCTTATATAGCGCTATTCTCCGCTCTCTTGAGCAGACCCACTGCGCTCGCATGTGATACTACATGAGTGACTAGCTTTTTATAGCGCGATTTTTCAAGCTCCACCGAAGTGGTGTACTTAAGCGCTGACATGGCTGGTGCCACATGAAACTGCTGCCGTCTCGGCGCAAGTTCTGTGTACACCATACAACTATGCACCATGTCACTTCATGCAAAGTCACATACGTAAGGTGTAGTAGCTGTAAACTGCCACCTGCACTTTTGGCAGAATGACCGGGATCTCTTACGTGCTACTGCGGTAACACGGGGGTGGAACGGATACCGAAATAAGAGTCAGCACAGAAAGTCAACCCTGGAGGAGAAAATTTTCCCGCCGCTCCTGCAGGGATTCGAACCTGCGACCTGCGACCTTTCAGTCACGGATCCGGCGCTCTAACCACTGAGCTATCTCCGCCCCCCGGTTGATGGGACCATGCCGCACGCATATTGACTAATGAAAGCACAGATCACTGACTGACTGACTGACAGACAGACTGACTGACTGATTGACAGACAGACGGACTGATTCACTGACTGACTGACTGACTGACTGACAGACGGACTAATTCACTGACTGACTGACTGACAGACAGACTGACTGACTGATTGACAGACAGACGGACTGATTCACTGACTGACTGACTGACTGACTGACAGACGGACTAATTCACTG
>JABMCL010002885.1:282500-285000 GCA_018857735.1 Alviniconcha marisindica | reverse complement strand
ACACATTGCCTGTCGGTATGAATTAAAGAGTTGTCTTAGAAGACTCTCTCTCTCTCTCTCTCTCTCTCTCTCTCTCTCTCTCTCTCTCTCTCTCTCTCTCTCTCACACACACACACACACACACACGGGCGCGCGCACACACACACATACAAGCACATGCACACACATTTATAACATATAGATACACACAAGGAAACAGATAGACAGACAGACAGATAGATAAACAGACAGACAGACAGACAGACACACGTACACACACACACACGCATGCACACACACACACGCAGACACGCACATACACACACACATACACACACACACACACACACACACACACACACACACACACACACACACACACACACACACACACACACACACACACACACACACACACATACACACACATCACACACACACACACACACATCACACACACGCACGCACGCACGCACAGACACACACACACACACACACACACACACACACACACACACACACACACACACACACACACACACACGCCCCACGCACGCACACACGCACGCACGCATACATACACACACGCGCGCGCGCGCGCACACACACACACACATACAAGAACATGCACACACATTTATAACATATAGATACGCACAAGGATATAGACACACAGACAGACAGATAGACAGACAGACAGACAGACCGACAGACACACGCACACACACACACACATATGCACATACGCACACACACACACACACACACACACACGCGCCCCCCCCCCCCCCCCCCCCCCCACGCGCACACCGATGAGCGCACCCACCACAATACTCTCTCTCTCTTTCTCTCTCTCTCCCCCCACACACGAGTCTCTCCCGTCTCCATCCCGTACCCCCCCCCCCCCCATACAGCCGAACACTTACTGCTGGTAAAAGAAGAAGTCAAGAACAGCAAGAACGTCAATGTGATATACTTTCGTACTCTCCCGTTGTACACGTGCATTGGCGTAACCGTCCGCATCCTTCCTTTGTCTACCTTTCAGTTCGTCTGAAGAAAAACAAACAAAATGATTAGACCGAAATTTAAAGGGACTATAATAAACCTACAGTGAGGAATTTCACACGCACGCACGCGCGCGAGCGGGCACACACTCACGCGCAAACAAACAAACAAACACACACACACACACACACACACACACACACACACACACACACACACACACACACACACACACACACACACACACACACACACAACAACAACAACAACAACAACAACAAACAACAACAACAACAACAACAATCAAACGAACTAAGCAAACCACAAACAAAACGGCACACACACACAAACACACATACACACACACACACACACACACACACACACACACACACACACACACACACACACACACACACACACACACACACACACAAACAAAAAACAGAGCGGTGTGGAAGATGGAGGGTGGAGGAGGAGAGGGTGGAGGGGTGGTTATAATATGTTAGATATTATTGAACAAAAACAAGAAGAAGGCATACGTGGAAAAAGCAATACCAAGCCACGCTTACAGCTTTTTATGATTTTTTTTGCTTTAAAAATGATCGTTATGATGGTGATGATGATAAGTAGTAGTAGCAGTAGTAGTAGCAGTAGTAGTAGTAGTAGTAGTAGTAGTAGTAGTAGTAGTAGTAGCAGCAGCAGTAGTAGTAGTAGTAGCAGTAGCAGCAGCAGCAGCAACAGTCGTAGCAGCAACAGGCAAAGTTGTCATTATTATAAGTAGTAGTAGGCTAGGGGTTCACTGAGGTTTATTTGCTGTTGTGGCTGTGACCTACACATGATAGTCTGCTCTAATCTCCCTGTTCTATTTCACATTAACCCCCGTTGATCCCCCCTTCCCCCCCCCCCCCCCATACCCCGTCGCACCTCCCTTAGCTGACTTCAGTCAATCAGTGTTCAAGTCTCTGTCATAAACCCAGGTTTTTGCACACAAAACTGCATGATTTGAACCACGAGCGAGTGGCAATACCACCAATGTGTAGGCGAACCAAAGATAAGTAAGCAAGTAACATGATGCTTAACGTCCACATAAACCCCAAGGCTTATTAGGGACGGGGAGAGGGGGGGGGGGGATATGGAGGTAGGAGAGGGAGATTATATACCTATCACTACACTGCATTAAGATGGGCAGCGATGAGAGCCATTTTAATGCTTCATTGTGAGGGGCAAAGTCACTTAAGACAGTGTCCACAAACCACAACCTTTTTGAAGAGAAGGGAGAGCCGAATCGGCCGAATCGAGCCGATCGAGGCCTTTCTGCTTACCAGCCTAATGCCTTACCGCTAGGCCAAAACGGTTCACAACCAAAGAGTATTAACCCCTTCACTGCCACAACCTGAAAAAATTCTTGGCTGAAAAATGAACACATACATGCCTGCAGAAGTATATTTGTAACAAACCTACTTTCAACACTGTGCATTTTGATAGAAAGCCTTTCACGTGCTCATGCGAAGGG
>JABMCL010002885.1:265000-277500 GCA_018857735.1 Alviniconcha marisindica | reverse complement strand
ACACACACACACACTCTCTCTCTCTCTCTCATATAGATTTTTTTTTTAATGATGAGAGAGAGAGAGAGAGAGAGAGAGAGAGAGAGAGAGAGAGAGAGAGAGAGAGAGAGAGAGAGTACTTGCAAGTCTGACCGAAAGACATGAATCAATGTGTATACCGAATAAAACAAATGTAGACGTGAATCGATTTGCTTTCAAATCAGGAAATACAGCATTGATCCTAGAGATACAGCATTGACCCTATTCTAGTCTCAATATTTCTGCACATGTACTGCTTCATAATATACAGCGGGCTCCTGTGAGACAGCTTAAACTGTATTGATGAGCTCTTCCGGCCCTCAGCCTTTTCAAGGTGTCTGCTGTTGATCAAATCCTTTCCCCCCTTTCCCTAAGCTCTTAACGGTGTCTTTTTTCATGATCCCTCCCCTCCTCCCTCCCCCCCTTCCTGCCCCCCCCCCCCCCCTCACACACACATATTGAAGGTGCCTTCTACTGGTACTGTTTGAGAGCTAACCCCCTCCTACCTACACTGAAGTCCTTTTGAAAGTGTCTATTACCGAGTGGACCCCTGCTTCTTTTGGGGGGCTTAGTTTAGGAGTCTGTTGCTGCTCGAATCCCCTCCTTTGGGAAGTATCTGTTACTGGTAGGCACCCCCCCCTCCTCTTGGTTTAAACAAAAATGTATTCGAGACAAACTAAAGATACAGTGAATTATTGTGTGCTCATCAGCAAGCTTTCAGAGCTTAAGGGCGATGAGCTCATACAGTTGGGGAAACAAAACAAAAAACGCACAAATGTACAGCGGACGAACAATTTCAACTGGCTAACAATAAATCATAGATGAGACGTAACGTTCAAAGATGGTTCTTATTCATGATCACCCTGTTCCTTTCCAAGATGCCTGTTGTTGTGATGCCTCCATCCGCGCCTGCCCCATCCCCGATTCTGTTAAAGGTAAATGTTACTGAGCAGAGGCTACCCCCCTCCACCCCACCCTCTAATAATCATTTTCCAAAGCGTCTGACACTGATTGCTAAGCCATGTCGTGCAAAAAGACAAAGCTAGCTTCACATTCACACGCTCATTTACGTAATCACAACGTACAACTACTGCTACCCCTCAACACTGATCACATTTCCCCGGTCCTTTTCAACGTGTCTTTTGTTGGTTGAATTGGGTTTAAACGAGAATTTATTCAAGACGAAAGAAAGATACAGTGAATGGTTATGGGCTCATCAACAAGCTTACTGTTTATAGGCGGTGAGCACATTTGAATTTAGTTGGCTGAATTTACCGCGGCCCTTTTAAATGCGTTTGTCATTAATCGAAATCCCCCCCCCCCTCCCCCCGTCCCCCTTTCATTGCAAGGTGGGTGTCTGCCCCGCCCCCCCACCCCACCCCCGCACCCTTTCTTTCTTTTAATGTGTCTGTTAGTGATCGCATTTTCTTCATCGTTTTGTCAGGATGCTCTTACTGATTGAATGGAACCGAACTTTTTCCAGGTGTCCGTCACGAGCCTTTTGGGCATCTCGCTGAACCGCTACCTGCACGTCTGCTACCCTCACCTGTACAGCCGCATCTTCACGCTGCCTCGGACAGTCGTGTGCTGCGTGGCAACCTGGATCCTGGGCATCGTGCTGGGGCTACCTTCGGCTTGGAGTATCGCCGGGTCCTACCGATACAACCCCGAGACCCGTAGCTGCTCCTTCAACAGGGAGGATCGGGTTTCCTACCCCAAGATCATAGTCATCCTGTTCTCCACAGTCCCCATGTTGTTCATCGGCTATTGGAACTTCGCCATTTTTCGGTTCTGGAAGCAGGCGCGGATGAGCTTGACCAGCAGGTACCCCATGGTCAGAAATGAGGAGAGGAGAAGGCGGAAGCTGATTGCTGAGTGGACAGCTGGGTTGAAAATGAAGAAGAAGAGTCCGGACCTCGGAGACGCAGAGAAGAAAAGCGAGGCTGGATTGGAAAAGGCACAGTCAGAGAAAGACGAAGAGTCCTCAGACCTTAGAGCTGAAGAGACAGCCAGCGCCTCGGACAGGAACGACAGTGAGACTACAGTTCCTCCTGAAACCTCGATGAGCAAGAACGGTACAAAGAAAAGAGAAACCCCTGAAGGCGACTCGGAAAATTGCTTCCGTAGCCTGGGTGACCCAGTGCAGAACGACGACGGCAGTGGAGAAGAATGCGATGAAACAGCCAGCCTATCTGCAGGAGAGGAAAGGAAACTGGTTCTTTACGCCCAGTCAGTCATCATATCCGCGGGACACTGCCCTAAAATGCAAATGGATCAGTACCAAGAAGGCAGCGAAACTGGCGCTAGTGACGACGAATTGGACCAGAAGGCTGAAAAAACCACACCGGCAAGGCGATTAACGGCAGAGCTGGAGGGAGCTCCTGAAGATGTCCCGAAACGACCTCCAGAAAGAGTCTTGGGAGGAAATGAGGCTGCATCGTCACTGGCTACGATCTCAACACCAACGTCTCCCGCACTGACGTATCAACGACGCCCAGAGTTCACTCGCTCACCCACCAGATGTCAGAAACAGCAGGCATGCAGCCCCGTCATGCAGCATCTTCGGAGGCAGCAGAGAAAAAAGAAGGCCAGGGAGGTGGCTTTCGTCAGATCTCTCTTTGTCGTCTTCATCCTCATGTTCATCTCCTTCATCCCTTTCGGAGTCATCATTATTGCCAGCTCTTTCTTTGAAAACGTACCACCAGAAGTCGTCATCCTGGGAAACATGTTGCTGTTCTTCAACAACTCCATCAACTGGATCGTGTACGGAGTCATGAATCCTGCGTTCAGAAGGGGTTACGTCAAGTACGTGCGCGAGGTGCTGATAACGTGCTGTCGAGTTGGAAGGGAGAGGACAGAAAGGTATCTCAGCACATCACTGAGCAGTCTCATGACGGCCTCTTCGCAGAAAATGCGCTCAGAGAATGACCTCGATGCCTCATTTGTGTCACAAGGTGTCTCTGATGTCATTTAAAAATCGTTGTTAATTAATTATATTCGTCAAGATCTTGAAGCGATTTCCGACCTAGTTTCCACATGTCTTTTGATTTCGCTCAACAATTGCGTTTTTAAGAACCAGTAACACGTTTTCCTTATACAGGAGTCCACTTTTATGCTTGGCATATAGAAACAACCAAAGCTGGAAGTGATATCACATCGCTGCCTTTACCCTGCGGAAAATGAATCACGCTTGAAACTATTCGTTCAGCAGGCTACTCGACCAGTGCATTGGCAGGCGTTTAAGATAATTTTTGTTTTAAATCGTGGAATCACAAGTTATTATTCTGATCGTCTCTGTCCAGAATCATAAAGTTGCATACTGAACATCTGCCATGGAGATCATCAAATTGTATGACGAACATCTGCCATGGTAATCATCAAGTTGTATAATGAACAGAATTAACACACAAGAGAGTTAATTAGCGCTCTAAATACATAACACAAGTACAATAACAAAGACCTGAGTCGCCAACGGCAACTCTAAGAGGTAAGAGGATGTAAGTAAGTAAGTAAACATGGTGCTTAACGTCCACAGAAACCGTACGGCTTATTAGGGACGGGGAGAAGGTGGGGAAGGGGGTATGGAGATGGGGGGAGAGGGAGATTATATACCTATCGCTACACTGTCACCACCAGAATGACTTCTGCATTAAGATGGGCAGCGATGAGAGCCATTCTAATGTTTCAGTAGGAAGTGATGGACAAAGTCACAAGACAGTGTCCACAAACCACAACCTTTTTGAAGAGAAAGGAGAGCCGAAGCGGTATCGAACCGAGGTCCTTCCGCTTACCAGCCTAACGCCTTACCGCTAGGCCAAACCGGCTCACAAAGAGGATGTACCTCTGGTGGAGTTTATATACCTTCTATTTAGACGCATGCCAGGTGAGAGTTACCGTAGGCGACTCAGGTCTTTGCTTATGGTCCCAAGTTATGGGGTTAAGATCCCGTGTCAAGACATTATAGTTCCAAGTTATAGTGTTAAGAGCCCATGTCAAGATGTTATGGTCCCAAGTTATGGTGTTAGGATCCCATGTCAAGATGTTATGGTTCCAAGTTGTAGGGTTAAGATCCCATGTCAAGACATTATAGTTCCAAGTTATAGTGTTAAGAGCCCATGTCAAGATGTTATGGTCCCAAGTTATGGTGTTAGGATCCCATGTCAAGATGTTATGGTTCCAAGTTGTAGGTTTAAGGTCCCATGTCGAGACATTGTGGTTCCAAGTAATGGGGTTAAGATCCCATGTCAAGATGTTATGTTATGGTCCCAAGGTTTGGTGTTAATATCCCATATCAAGATGTTATGGACCCAAGTTAAGAGGTTAAGATCCCATGTCAAGATGTCATGGACCCAAGTTAAGGGGTTAAGATCCCATGTTATGGACCCAAGTTAAGATATTAAGATCCCATGTCAAGATGTCATGGTCCCAAGGTAAGAGGTTAAGATCCCATGTCAAGATATTATTTATCCCAAGTCGAGGTGTTCCATGTGAAAGGGTTTATAAAGTCCCAGGTCATTCACACTGACAACAACGGCGTTTTTGTTTGTTTGAAACAGATGATTGTCTCTAAAATACTGTGTCCAGATTTCGGCGTACTGTACATATATGCATCTTGTTAAGAATAATTTACAATCGACTGTTTTCTCCAATAGCTGATTAATGCACGATATTATTGGTCTGGGTGAACTGACAAAAAGACAGGATGTGTTCGGTTTTCTTAGGAAGCAAAATGGTGTTGTTTTTCCAGTACAGGAAATACATTGGGCATCATGTTTAGAGAATACTGTGAGATTACAAGCAATATGCCCCGCCGTGCCTATATCCCAACAACATGCCCAGCTACCCCTATATCTTGGCAACATGTACCCTTGCCCCTATACCCTAACAACATGCCCAGCTACCCCTATGTCTTGGCAACATGTACCCCTGCCCCTATATCCTAACAACATACCCAGCTACCCATATGTCTTGGCAACATGTACCCCTGCCCCTATATCCTAACAACATGCCAAGCTACCCATATGTCTTGGCAAAATGTACCCCTGCCCCTATATCCTAACAACATACCCAGTTATTACTATATCTTGGCAACAGGATTCCCTGCCACTACATCCCAATAACTTGTCTCGTTGCCCCAATATTTTGGCAACATGTTCCACTGCCACTACATCCCAACAACTTGTCCCCATGCCCCTACATCCCAACAACTTGTCCCGCGGTCCCTGTATCCGAACAACTTGTCCCGCTGCCTCTATATCCTAACAACTTGTCCCCATGCCCCTACATCCCAACAACTTGTCCCGCTGCCCCTGTATCCTAACAACTTGTCCCCATGCCCCTACATCCCAACAACTTGTCCCCATGCCCCTACATCCCAACAACTTGTCCCGCTGCCCCTATATCCTAACAACTTGTCATCATGCCCCTACATCCCAACAACTTGTCCCACTGCCCCTGTATCCTAACAACTTGTCCCGCTGCCCCTGTATCCTAACAACTTGTCCCGCTGCCCCTGTATCCTGTCACCTTGTCCCCGCTGCCCCTTTTTACTAGCAACCTGTCCCCGGACACTTCATCCTAGCAACATGTCCCGCTGCCTCTTTATCATAGCAACATGTCCTGTTGCCCCTTCCTTGTCTTACCCTCCTTTTCACCCCAGCCATCTACCCCCACACCCCTCCAGGTCTCCGGAGGTCTATCTTTGAGTTTAAATTTTGGCGACCAGATCGTTGTGGAGAGTTAATACATTATAACAAGCATCGTTCTGTCACAATTAATATACTTTCTCTTACCCATTCATACTTCTCTGACTACTGTTGCTCTGCATGTCTCTGTCTCTGTGTCTCTGTCTCTGTCTGTCTCTGTCTGTCTGTCTGTCTGTCTCTCTCCCTCCATCTCTCTCTCTTTCTCTAATATTGCTCTGCATATCTCTGTGTGTAATGTTTCTCCTCTCTCTCTCTCTCTCTCTCTCTCTCTCTCTCTCTCTCTCTCTCTCTCTCTCTCTCTCTCTCTCTCTCTCTCTCTCTGACTAATATTGCACTGCATGTCTCAGTGTGTATGTCTCTCTCTTTCTGTGTCTTGGTCTCTGCCTGCCTCTTTGTCTCCCCCTCCCAATCTCTCTCACTTAATACAGTCACATGTTCACGTAACGTTTGTCAGTTAGTGACAGTAACAGTTTTACATGTCCACCAAATATACAGCTGTCAAATACAGTGTATTCATTCTTTCATCTATAGTGTTGTGTGTGTGTGTGTGTGTGTGTGTGTGTGTGTGTGTGTGTGTGTGTGTGTGTGTGTGTGTGTGTGTGTGTGTGTGTGTGTGTGTGTGTGTGTGTGTGTGTGTGTGTGTGTGTGTGTGTGTGTGTGTGTGTGGTGTGTGTGTGTGTGTGTGGTGTGTGGTGTGTGTGTGTGTGTGTGTGTGTGTGTGTGTGTGTGTGTGTGTGTGTGTGTGTGTGTGTGTGTGTGTGTGTGTGTGTGTGTGTGTGTGTGTGTGTGTGTGTGTGTGTGTGTGTGTGTGTGTGTGTGTGTGTGTGTGTGTGTGCGTGCGTGCGTGCGTGCGTGCGTGCGTGCGTGTGCGTGCGTGCGTGCGTGCGTGGTGTGTGTGTGTGTGTGTGTGAGAGAGAGAGAGAGAGAGAGAGAGAGAGAGAGAGAGAGAGAGAGAGAGAGAGAGAGAGAGAGAGAGAGAGAGAGAGAGAGAGAGAGAGAGAGAGAGAGAGAGAGAGAGAGAGAGCGCGCACGCGCATTCTCTCCACCACCCCCACCACCGAAAACCAAAACGAAACAGCAACAAAACCCGGAACATTGTGCAACCTACGCAACGGAAAAGCAAAATTTACGCAAAGGAAACTCTTGACAAGTGATATTTCCGTGCTATATATTCCAAATGGAAATTTCGATTAGACGCAGAAGGCTTTAAAGCTGCCCTGCAGAAGGCTAGTCCAAATTTCGGAACAACCTGAAAACCCCAGTAACAAAAAATTTTCATACAATAATGTTGATTAGACCTATCGTATTGGGGTCTATTACACTGAAGAAAATGAACCCTCCGCCATCAAGCCCAGCCACAGTACCTCAGGAAATAGGCCCGCTCACTGGCACTGGTTTGGTAAGGGAACGTGATTCTTCTCCACAACATAGTTGGCATGCCGACGTTTGTGAACTTGTTGTTAAAGTGAAGAAATTGGTCGATGTAGAAGGCCTTTAAAGAGGCTCTGCAGAGTACTAAACCAAATTCCAGAGCAAAATAGTCTGCCGTACAATTTTAACGTAAATATTTGAACTATTTAGATTACACAGTATCTACAAGAGACCGCTGTTGGACTACAACAGAGGGCCCTTTGCCCTTATATTGCCATCTTGGTGAAGACGATGGCTTTGTTCCTGCCCTGTCCTGTGCATTTTAAGAAAACAGTTTTTGGATGTTTGATGAATTTTATTATATTTCACAAGGGTAGGAGCTTCTGCTGGGCATCTTTAAATTGCATTAAAAAAAGAAGAAGAAAAGTTCGATTAATCTGGGAAATAGGACTGCTGCTGAAACATTGACTAAAGTGTTTAACAAAAAAGTCGTTAGCGGTAGGCATTGACCTCTTGTTGAATATAACGTTTGTTTTTCCTCAAAGGTTTTTGTCACGATTAATAGGCCTACGTTTGAACAGTTAGCTCTACGCTCTAGGCCTACTGAATAGTGAGTTCTAAGCTACAGAATGTTACGGCAATGACATGGAAATGAGCTAATCTTGATTAAACCCAAAACACTGGAAGGTTGACCAATGTTCAGTGAAATTTGGTCAATAAAAAAGAGTTAAATCGAAGAGATAGCCCAGATAATACGGGTGTTCACAGGAAGGAAAGTATGTATTCTGTGGACTGAATACCAGAGAGAGGAAATACTGAAGAGATATAACCCCACCGAAGATGTACAACTCGTCAGAAAACAAAGGTATTGTGGCCTCACTGGACTTTACTGGCCAAGGCATTCACAAGGCAGCAAGCGCAATTTTTGCATCGCTCGGAAGTGTGATGATTTTGTCTGGTGTCACAGGCAACTGTCTTCTGATTTCTGTCATCTTCAGACTGATTCTGAGCAAGCGGTGTGTTCACAATATATTTGTAGCCAACCTTGCCTTGGCGGACATTTTGACCTTGGGATACTGGTTTACCTTTTTTGTCCTTGACCTGATTCTGGGGTATCATCCAATCGTGGACGACGCCCACTGTGTAGTCAATGGAGTAATCATCGCTGTTTTATGCGAGGTAAGAGAGAGAGAGAGAGAGAGAGAGAGAGAGAGAGAGAGAGAGAGAGAGAGAGAGAGAGAGAGAGAGAGAGAGAGAGAGAGAGAGAGAGAGAGAGAGAGAGAGAGAGAGAGAGAGAGAGATCGTTTTCAGAATGGCTGAGTTAACGTATCGCCGAACTCAGAATGACATGCAATTAGCCAATCAGCACGCGCTCTCTACCTCCGACAACTCAGAACTCTCGGACATCGCAGAAAATGTTACGTGGCTTGAATAAATCTTTTTACCGTGAACCAAGTGCGCTCTCTTTCCTAAATGATGCAAAGAATAGCCAATAAGCGATAGCTGCAATTTGCTCTAAAGCAGTCGGTTTACTGAATCACTGATATAACCTACCCTGCATTACAAAGACCGAAAACATCGTCGACAATCTTATTCGTACAATCGATCCTGATGTTGAGTGTGGCAGTCGCCAGCTTGATTTGCACCGGCAAACAATCCTGATAAACTGAACAAATGACCTAAATACTTATCTTTTCCGGCTCCTCGGTTAAATTAACCACGTATATATAATACACGGAAAAAACTAAACAACAACAATTCATGTCGAGAGGATGTACCTCTGGTGAGTTTATAGACCTTGTATTTACTCGCGTGCCAGGTGTGAGTTACCGTCGGCGACTTGGGTCTTTGTTGTTGTATTTGTGTGACGTCTTTCGAACGCTAATTAACTCCCTTGTGTGTTGATCCTGTCGAGTTCACAATAAGCGGAGTCTGCTTTATTTACCCTAGTTACTGATCAACCCCCAACACCCCCTCCCCCGCCCCATCCTTTTTCAATGTATATATTACGAAATGCCACCCACCCACCCAATGCACACACAGCATTCTTTTCAAGCTGTCTTTAGTGATCAAAATGAAAACTTTCTTTCTTCCTTTTCAAAATAGTCTTATTGACTGACATCTCCCTCCACTCCCCATCTCTTTACAGGTGTCAGTCACGTGTCTGGTAAGCATCTCGCTGAACCGCTACCTGCACGTCTGCTACCCTCACCTGTACAGCCGCATCTTCACGCTGCCTCGGGCGGTTTTATGCTGCGTGGGGACCTGGCTCCTGGGCATCCTCCTGGCTCTGCCTCCGGCTTGCGGAGTGGCCGGGTCCTACCGATACGACCCCGAGACCCACATCTGCTCCTTCAACAACGAAGATCGGGTTTCCTACCCCAAGATCATGGTCATCCTGTTCTTCACGGTCCCCATGTTGTTCATCGGCTATTGGAACTTCGCCATTTTTCGGTTCTGGAAGCAGGCGAGGATGAGCTTGCCCAGCGGGTACCCCATGGTCAGATACGAGGAGAGGAGAAGGCGGAAGCTGATCGCTTTAAAGAAGAGGAAGAGTATGGACCCCGGAGACGCAGAGAGGAAAAGCGAGGCTGGACTGGAAACGGCACAGTCAGAGAAAGACGAGGAGTTATCAGACCTTAGTGACGAAGAGACATCTAGCGGCTGGGACAAGAACGACAGTGAGACCACATTTCCTCCTGACACTCCGAGGAGCAGGAGCGGTGTAATGAATAGAGAAGCCCCTGAAAGAGACTCGAAAAATGGCCAGCGTAGCCTGGGTGACCCAGCGCAGAACGACGAACGAAATGCAAAAGAATGCGAAGAAGCAGCAAGTGACTGCAGCTTATCTGCGGAAGGCTGCTCCAAAGAGCACGCGAACGAGTACCCGGAAGGCAGTGGAACTGTCGCTAAAGACGACGACTTGGACCAGGAGACTGAAAACACCACTCCGGCAAGGCGACTAATGTCGGAGTTGGAGAGGGCTCCTGAAGATGTCCCGAAACGACCTCCGGAAAGAGTCTTGGTACAAGATGCGGCTGCGTCGTCACTGGCTACGATCTCAACACCAACGTCACCCGCACTGACGTATCAACGACGCCCAGAGTTCACTCGCTCACCCACCAGATGTCAGAGACAGCAGGCATGCAGCCCCGTCATGCAGCATCTTCGAAGGCAGCAGAGAAAAAAGAAGGCCAGGGAGGTGGCTTTCGTCAGGTCTCTCTTTGTCGTCTTCATCCTCATGTTCATCTCCTTCATCCCTCTCGGAGTCATACTCATCATCAGCTCTTCCGTTGAAAACGTACCACCAGAGGTCTTCATCCTAGGAAACCTGCTGCTGTTCTTCAACAACTCGGTCAACTGGATCGTGTACGGAGTCATGAATCCAGCGTTCAGAAAAGGTTACGTCAAGTGCACTCGTCAGCTGCTGACTAAGTGCTGTGGCGTTGGAAGAGAGAGGAAACAAAGGTCTGACAACGCATCCCTAAACACCGCCCTCTCGACAGCATCTTAGCAGAGATTACACACAGAGAGTGAGCCCGACGCCTCATTTAGGTCACCATGTGGTTCTGATGTCACAGCAAGATTGTTGGTAATTAAATATATTCCTCCAGATCTGGGGGAATAGCTCAACGTCGCGGGTTCCAGTCCCGGCAGGAGCGGCGGGAGAATTTTCTTCGCCCGAGTCGACTTTCTGTGCTGACTCTTATTTCGGTATCCGCAGTAGCATGTAAAACGTACCGGTCATTCTGCCAAAAAGGGCTGGTGGCAGGCTGAAGAAGAGCATGAACCCTAAGTACGTGGCTTCGAGCAACACTGTAAACTGGTGCCCAGTTGTATGGTGTACATCAAACGTACGCCCAGATGGCATCAGTTTCACATGGCACCAAGCATGTAACAAGCAAAAGAGCGCTGTAAATACACCACTTTGATGGATACTAACCCTCCCCTCCCCCACATCTCCCCAAAGTAATTAAAACAAACAAGCCACACACACACAAAAACCAAACCCCCCAGCAACAACAACAACAACAACAACAACAACAATAACAACAGCAACAAACAACAAGCAAACAAAATATCCAAACAAAAACAAGAACAACTAAACAACAACAATCTATATAATAAAATTAAAAGGGGGGTGGGGGTGGAGGTGGGGGGGGGGAGGGTCGCAGTGAGTCTGCTTGAAAGCAGAAACTAGCGCTATAGGAAAACAAGCAAACAACAACAACAAAACAACAACGACCAACGACCATTTCACTCACTCTTACTCACTCACACACAGACTCACACACTCACTTACCGGCTGAGAGGCAAAGAGCCACCAAAAGTCCGCAGAGAACGACGAGAATCGGCCTCACAACACCCATCACGACACGTATGTACAGTCCAGCACCCGATGAATACGCTTCAGCATACAACGTGGAACAACCCAACACTCGATGAATGGGCCTAATCGTACAACCTGGGACACACGTACAATACCAGCACCCGATGAATAGACTTAAACGTACAACTTGGGACGCAACGCGTACCATCCCAGGGGCCTTAACTATGAATCGGGACTACGGTAGGCCAGGCCTAAACCAAAGTCCCTGACTTTAGAGTCCGAGACTTTGAGTTAGGCAAAGTTCGTATACATGGACGCGGACAATGGTCGAGACAAGGGAGTCTCTGACTTCGCGCTGATAAGAAAGTGGTCATCACACGCATCATCGCTTGTGCTAACTTTAGACGGGGCAATCCCATCTGGGCATGCGCACCGACACGCTTCGTTCACTTCCCTGCGACGTATTTCGCACGCGCAAACATCGGTAAACATAAACATTAGGTGAAGGCATGCCTGGCAGGCCCCGATTCTGGATGTGATTCGCCATGTTTTACTTCTGCAACACCCAAGCGGTCTCGACGAGGTCATTATTCGTATAAACGCTAATCTATCGACATCTTTGATGAGATATTCTTCTTGGCATTTACTGAATCGTCTGCTGCGTCGGCCATTTTGAACTTGTCAGAAAGGCGAGTGGACGCTATGAAATCAGGTAGCCTACGCTGAGCAGATGAATTTAAATAACAAGAAAATCAATCAAGTGATAATGTAAGAAGTCAAGCAAACTTGCTCTCATAATAATTTGCAAACATTAAATCGTACGATCACATTAATCAGTCATTACGCCTGCGTCGCTCGGCGAGTGCGACCTTTCTTCCTTCCAAAATGAAAGAGCTTTGGCCGACGAACATCTAGTACTCATTTGACGAAGTAAACGAAAGAAAGAAAAAAAAATTAAAAAGAGAGAGAAGCCGCTGGATTCAGACGTAAAGAGGCAACAACAGCAAAAAACTAACAAAAACAACAAGAAAAACCAACTTTCCAAGCATAACAAGGCTAAAAGCAGTCATAGTCCC
>JABMCL010002885.1:245000-250000 GCA_018857735.1 Alviniconcha marisindica | reverse complement strand
GAGGTGGTAGATGATAATGATTAGTAATTGGATAGTCAGCCGCACAGACTCAGCGCAGGACGAAGACGATCAAGGAATAATAATATTATTAGAAGGTTTATATTTATATACAAAAGTTGGAGTTTTCATCCGGTCAACCGCACTACGTCACCCCAGAATGAAGAAGAAGAAGAAGAAGAAGAAGAAGAAGAAGAAGAAGAAGAAGAAGAAGAAGAAGAAGAAGAAGAAGAAGAAGAAGAAGAAGAAGAATCTTGCTATTGAAAACGTAAATGCTACTGCCGTGAGGATGTGCCTCGGGTGGAGTTTATGCACCTTGTATTTAATCGCGTGCCAGGTGAGAGTTACCGGAGGCGACTCAGGTCTTCGTTGTTATGTTTGTGTGACGTCTTTCGAGCGCTAATTAGCTCCCTTGCGTGCTGATTCTGCTCCAGCGCTCCGGGACCCGTTCTGTACGTTTCAGATTGCTGCTGCTGTTGAGCAGTAACGTCGGTGTGTGTTCCAGGTGGCACGTGGGTTTCTGTAACTGGAAATACACCCCCACAAGGAGAGGCTTCGACAGTTTCTTCGGCAACCTGTATGGCTCCACAGACTACTATCTGCACAGCGCAAGTAAAACACAATCAGTGACAGTACATTATATCATTAATCATCTTATTTCTGTGAAAATCGTAAAAAAAAGGATGTCTCTCTCTCTCTCATGTGTGTGTGTGTGTGTGTGTGTGTGTGTGTGTGTGTGCGTGTGCGTGTGCGTGTGTGTGTGTGTGTGTGTGTGTGTGTATGGGTGAGAGTGTGAGTGTGTGTGTGTGTGTGCTTGTTATTTTGTTATTAACTTGTTTTACCTAGAACTCTAATGTGTTTAAACACTTTTTTCTTTTTGTTTTCCTGAACAGTTTTATTTTTCCATTCACATATTACATTGATGGTATGTTTCAAAGCAAATTTCCTTTTTAAGGACAATAAAGTATTGTCTTATCTTATAGTCTTTTGGCTTTGAAAGGACAAACGAAGTATTTTAAGAAATCGGACACTACACGAGTTCAACAAACGAAGTCATTCTAATTTATTGTAAAGTGACTACTTGTATGAATGGATCCGAAAACAGTGTATATATGTGTAATTTGCCCTAGCTTCATCGTTAAATTGCATGGAAAACGTAACGATGACACACTCACTCGACATAGTTTGTGAAACCCAGAGCTAGGAAAACCAGTTTCTCACCTAACAACATGTATACGTATCCGACCTTGTCAGATAATCAGCAGACATTGGTGGACCGGCTGCATAATAATGAGAAAATGGTTCACTGATTCAACAATCGAACAATTAATTTCATGACTTGAAGAAGACAAAAAAGAAGAAAGAGCAGCAGCAGCAGCAGCAGCAGCAGAAGAAGAAGAAGAAGAAGAAGAAGAAGAGGAGTAGGAGGAGGAGGAGGAAGGGAAGGGGGAGGGGGAGGAGGAGGAAGAGAGGAGGTTAATAGCAAGCTGGCAGATTTTCAGGTGATCTAAGATTTTTAGGCGATCTAAACGTTTGATTTACTGGTAGAATGGTTGACTGATTGCTGAAGCGGGAAAAATTTAAAATTATATCGGATGAGTGGACGAGCGTAGGGAAGTAGCTTGCAGCCAAATCGAGTGCGTCAATAAAGGAAGAAATAATATAACCATACCTGGATTAAGGTGGGTGAGTGCACGTCGAATTAATGTGAACACAGATTTTCGCTCATTCCAAAGTCTCACGTGTGTCCTATATCTTCTTCTTCTTCTTTTTTTAAAAACCACAGCTGCAGACTTCACACCAGAGTTCAAGGCCACATCATGGCTGACGTCAGGTCCGCTGTCCTTGATCAGTTCTTCTTTCCGCATGTCCAGTAAAGTGTCCAGGAAAGGAATGGACTTCCGGTTCAATGAAACCGTGTACAAACAAGCCTTTGGGAGATACACCACGGTAGGTTCCAACACCACGTGGCACGCACGCGTGCTTCCTTAAAGTTCTCTGAATTAATTTATATTATACAAAAAGCTGTTCAATTTATGCGAGCTTAGCAGCTAATCTGTTTGTTTGTCTCTTCAGCATTCTTTTTTGCTTTTCCTTGGGCATTATGTTGAGGTATAGGACAGAAAATGAATATGGACAAAATTAATGGAAGTTGGTTGGCCTCAAGTGCTGAGAGAGAGAGAGAGAGAGAGAGAGAGAGAGAGAGAGAGAGAGAGAGAGAGAGAGAGAGAGAGAGAGAGAGAGAGAGAGAGAGAGAGAGAGAGAGAGAGAGAGAGAGAGTATAACCATAGTTACTAATTTTACCACTTTGCAGGCCGGAATGATGTGGGCTGGCACAGCATTTCAAAGTGTGCGGCTTACTGAATAATAATAATGTATACCCGTATCTTACATATATTGCACCCAAAGCACGATCGTGTCATCTTCCACAAAGTACTTGACGCAAACCGCATAAGGATGTGGCACCATTTGATGGCAAAGAGCAAGACTCGTCGGCAGAAACGCTGAACTGCTGTGCCGATAACACAGTTAACAAAGGTTTATCCGTCCGTAACATAGCCATATACCACATAACTATGCTGTGTTTGGATTTTAGGAGTTGCTGTCTGAGCGAGCAGTGACCATCATAGAGCGACACGACAGAAGCAAGCCATTGTTTCTTTACCTCGCCTTCAAGAGTCCACACGGTCCACTACAGGTATAGGCTAGGTCATGTATACTACTGACTATATTACCGTGTGTCTGTCTGTCTCTAGGCTTACCAGACTGCATGCCCAACACCTTTCTGCCTCTCTGTCTGCCTGTCTTTCTGAGAGCTAGTGCTTCCGTATGTGCCGACCTGTCTGCCTGCCTGTACGTATGCCTGCGTGTATGTCTGTCAGTCTCTGTGCCTGCGGGTCTGCCTGCCCAGCGCCTTCCTTCCTTCCTGCCTGCCTGCCTGTCTGCCTGGCCGAGAGTGCTTCCCTGCCTGTCGTCTGCCTGTCTGCCTGATTATATGCCTGTGGGCATGTCCATAAGCCTTTGTGTCTGCCTGTCTGCCTGATTATATGCCTGTGGGCATGTCCATAAGCCTTTGTGTCTGCCTGTCTGCCTGGTTATATGCCTGTGGGCATGTCTATAAGCCTTTGTGTCTGCCTGATTATATGCCTGTAGGCATGTCTATAAGCCTTTGTGTCTGCCGGTCTGCCTGGTTATATGCCTGTGGGCATGTCTATAAACCTTTGTGTCTGCCTGTCTGCCTGATTATATGCCTGTGGGCATGTCTATAAGCCTTTGTGTTTGTCTGCCTGCCTGTGTGTCTGTCTGTCTGCGGGCTATGCCTGTGTGTCTGTCTGCCTTCCTGCCTGCCTGTTTGCCTGTCTGCCTGCTTGCTTGTCCGTCTAACTGTTCGTATGCTTGTGTATCTTGCCTGTCTACCAAATTTGGTTGGCTGCCTGTCTGTCTGGAAGACCCCTGTGTTACATTTGTCCTTCTGTCTGTTTGTCTGTGTCTCTGCCAACCTACATATCTGCCTGTCTGACAGAGTCCGACTACCTGTTAGTCTTCCAGTCTGCCTGTTTGTTCCAAACAGTTTGTCATTGCTCCGAAGGCGGTGGTTACCCGTATTTAATTCACCGATTCCGAGAATACTGGGAGAATGCCCATATGCATGTATGTAAGTGGCTGGAATCCTATAAAAATAAACTATTCTTTATTTATGATACAGGTTGCTTCATTTGTCATCCTTAGAAGGGAGACAACCCAGGCTTCCCGCGAATTGCACCAGTACATGAAAAAAGACGAAATTATTTCACTAGCACATCAATGAGATATTGCCTCTCAGACAGATGCATATTGTACGGAACATTTGTTTTGAAGCTAGAATTGTGCTAGAAAGCGTGCATAAAATGTGTGTATGTATCCGATCAATATATGTGATAAATATATGTGATGAATTTGAAGGTTAGTGCATTGTAATCAGGATCTCTTACACTGTATTTAATTGTTTTCGTTTAGTTATTGTTTGGATTGCTGGAGTTGATTAAACTCTGTTGACTGCATCGTTGTTATATATGTATGTAACTGGTACTTTTTGTCAGCTATCTTAATCTGTCGACCTATGTTTGCTTGTGCCGCCCATGCAATAATAATTATGAACTTTTAGTCGTGTACGTAAAATATCTCTGGGTAAATGGAAATAAACAAGGGTAAAGCCCGTTCTTAATTGGAACCTAGTTGGAAGTATTCGGCGAAGCTAGTTGGTTCTTAACTGGGCGAACTTTTCTTCGCGAACCTAGTTGGAAGTATTCGTCGAAGCTATATTCGGGGTCCAAAAAGCTTCGCTCAACATGTTCTGGGAACATTCGCCCTATTCGACGATCATTGCCTCTGACTGGCTGAGAGCAGAGCTCTCCTGTGGATGAAGAAAATAAAAATAAAAATGGATGACGGTGTCGCTAGGTTCTCCACTCGCTTCGGAGGGAATTTGTTTATTTGTTGACTTGTGGGAGGCGCAGCCTTGTCTCGGAGACCCAGAATGAGATAGTAGTTAGTTGAATTACCCTGTGAGGGATGATGAAAGTATACTGACTTGACTTGACTTGACTTTAGCCTGCATTTTCGATCATGCTGTCTGCTGCGCGTCTGCCGCAAGTTCGGGCCGAAGCTTGCGTCTCATTACAAGCCAGTTGAGAACGAAGTAAAGTTGGACTGTCCGAACCATGTTCGGCGAACTAAAAGTTCAATTAAGAAACGAATCATAGTTCGTCGAACTGTCCGAAGTATATTCGGCGAACAAACATTCGCCCAGTTAAGAACGGGCTTAAGGAAAGTTTTCTCCACTGCCCTGCAACATAAATAGACATTTGTCGCTACCTGACCATATCACAATTGCAAAACTCCAAAACATTGCATATGCTGCAAACGATTGGCAGCACTGCTGGGCAGTTAGGACGACAGGATGTTTGGCAAGGGAACAATCCATACTAAATACAAAATAAAGAAGAAGAAGAAGAAGAAGAAGA
>JABMCL010002885.1:225000-227500 GCA_018857735.1 Alviniconcha marisindica | reverse complement strand
GTGTGTGTGTAGTAGTGTGTGTGTGAGTGAGAAGAGAGAGAGAGAGAAGAGAGAAGAGAGAGAGAGAGAGAGAGAGAGAGAGAGAGAGAGACAGACAGACAGACAGACAGACAGACAGACAGACAGACAGACAGACAGACAGAAGAAAGAAAGAAAGAAAGACAGACAGAAAGAAAGAAAGAAAGAAAGAAAAAAGCAGTAAGACCGTTTGGAAGAAAGAATTCGTTCGGAGATGATGGAAAACCGACCAATGACATTGCTTTTCAGAGGGCATGCTGATGGGGATCAACTTCTCTATTTTTGTTACTACACTTTAAAGAATTATGAAAACACGTTTCGACTGACAAGCAGTGGAGATAGAAACAAAACAAAACACAACAACAACAACAAAACAAGAAAGAAAAAAACGTATTGGTATTAACAATGAGTATCAAAATGTCCCTTGTTTTTATATCGACTTTAAAAACAACATTCGTCAATGAAAATTAGATGGATCGGAACATCATCAAGTCATAGTCACGTGGCCTGTCGCATACCGTAGCGTTTCTGACGTTTTCCCTTGGTGACTTATGCACGCACGTCTCGAGCAGCAAAGTGGCCGGGGTGTTCGGACGGCTAGTTGACTCTTGACGGTGCACGTCGTTTTGGAACTGCATTCCCACTAATCGCCACTGACGATACTCAGTTTCTAAATTCGATATAAAGTCAAAGGGGCATTTTAAAGCAGCAGCATTCTACCTGTTGGACAAGATATTTTCTGAGAAGGCTAATTCCTATACAGTTCGATATGCAAAGAAGAAGAAGAAGAAGAAGAAGAAGAAGAAGAAGAAGAAGAAGAAGAAGAAGAAGCAGAAGAAGAAGAAGAAGAAGAAGTAAGTAAGTAAGGAAAGAAGGAAGGAAGGAAAGAAGGAAGGAAGGAAGGAAGGAAGGAAGGAAGGAAGAAGAAGAAGAAGAAGAAGAAGAAGAAGAGCAACAACAACAACAGCAACAAAAAGAAGTAGGGAAACAACTTCAATTTGCCTCATAATTTATAGTCCTGGTATTTTTACTTTAAGATCAAACCTGTTTGAAATAAAATCGTCAGTGTTTGTTTTGTTGCTTTTACATGAACTTAATTCCGAAACACCCAGTGCATTTCGCTTTCATAGAGCATGCCACTAGTAAAGATTTGATAGCCGTGTACACGAAGCGTACACAACGCTTGATATCCTCGCAGTTGTGCCGAACGCATTTTCTCTTTGGGAACAATTAAATCAAATGGACTTGCACGGTCGGAAGGACCTCGATCGCTCATTCATCCCCTTCCCTCTACTTGCCACATTCCCTATTCAGAAGCAGCAACACAAAAGTCGACAGTCTTATAAGCTACGACCGTACGTACACCTGTGCGACTCACAGGAAGCACTTAGGCGTGGGACCAAGACACCAAGGGAGTAGGGGAGGCCAAAGGTGGCTAGGGGGCGGGGGGTGGGGGGGGGACGGGGTGAGGAGAGGGGAAGGGAGGGGGAGGGGGAGGGGGCGGAGGGAAAGGGAGGGGGCGGAGGGAAAGGGAGAGGAGGGAGCCTGTATTTGAGGCTTACCAGGAAGATCTGAGCAACAAAAAAGGAATACCGACGTGAGCCGTGTTCCTTTTTTTCTTCTTCTCTTTTTCTTCAGGGGTGGCTAGGGCGACCTGTATCTGACGCTGACCAGGACGACCAGAGCAACAAAAAAGGCAGTGACGAGAGCGAGCTGTTCTGTTTCCGTAAGACTGCAGGCAGCTAGTGCACGAGCCCCGTACTTTTCCCCGTACTGTTTCATACGTGCGCCACCGCTCAGCGAACTTTGGTTTTGGTTTTTATTCAGGTTTTATGTTTAACCCCCTACACATTCTTTTTCAGGACAGAGTGACCTCTCTACCTCTCTAATCAGACACCACTCCCACCCCTAGATCTTCGTTACGAAACAAACAAACAAACAACAACAAAAAACCTCAAAACCACACACATACACACACACACACACACACACACACACACACACACACACACACACACACACACACACACACACACACTCCCCCAAAAAACAACAAAACAACAACAACAACAAAAACAAAAGAAAACAAACAACAACAACAACAGCAATGACAACAAACAAACAAACAAACAAGCACAATAACAAACAAAAAACAGATCAACAACAGCAACAACAACAAAACGAACAAAAACAACCCAAAACAAGAATACAACCCTAGTCTGCAGAGCGTAGCAATTGGAAGAATCCTACGCATGCACCTACCTACGCACGGACAGGAGCAGCAACTGAGATATATAACTGTGGAGGGCTAAAGCCACCGAAAAAACTGATTAAAAATCTGTCCAAAACAAGCTGAGCTCTGGTCGAATGGTGAGATTCGAGCCAGTAGCAGTAGAACCGCTTGAACAGACTACAAGCCCAGTTCAGTTCAAGACTGTAAACATGTTCTCGGAAAAGCCAATAATTAGGTGCTTCTCGCAGG
>JABMCL010002885.1:200000-210000 GCA_018857735.1 Alviniconcha marisindica | reverse complement strand
ACTGTTGTTTAAGTGTCACTTTGTAGCTTGATAAATGGGATTTCCCAGAAAATTCGCATGTTATGTTTTGTCCAACTAAACTGCTAAACTATCAGTTTCTCTTTTGCTTCCAGCTGGTTGGGACAGGCACAGGGGGACAGCACAAACGCCATTGGGCTAGCGAAGGATTACGTGGTCTACATCTTTAACGGGGTGAGTGTTTTTGCCGTCTTGCGTGCGTGTGTTCGTGCGTGTGTGTGCATGGTGACGGGGAGGGGGAGGGGGTCCGGACTCGCATGTGTGTGTCTGTATTTGTATATATGCCTGTTTGTATTTGCATGCGTGCATAGGTACGCGAATGAGTGTTTGTGTGTCGGTCTGTCTGTGTTTCGTCAAACTCATTTAATCCCCTTAACTGCAGCATTGTATTCGAATGAACAGTTTGTTTTCTTCTCGTACGATCGCAACGCAGTTCACTGCTCGATGTTCTTTTTGTCTTTTGTATATTTTATTTTTATTTTTTGTCTGACACTTCATCAAGGAACATGTATCATGTTTACTTCGCAGGTCAACCTTCGTTTTACCTCAGTGACATCTGCACCATTCCGCCTGCACATTAGTATCAGCAGTTTCCTAATTGCACAGGTAAAAATAAGAAAAGGGAGAAAGGGAGAGAAGTGGGGATGATGGGAGGGAGGGACAGAAAGAGACAGTGTTAGACAGAGGGAGGCGAATGAGAGAGAGAGAGAGAGAGAGAGAGAGAGAGAGAGAGAGAGAGAGAGAGAGAGAGAGAGAGAGAGAGAGAGAGAGAGAGAGAGAGAGAGAGAGAGAGAGAGAGAGAGAGAGACAGACAGACAGACAGACAGACAGACACACACACACACACACACACACACACACACACACACACACACACACACACACACACACACACACACACACACACACACACGGGCGCAGACAGACAGACAGACAGACATACACACACATGCACACACACATATGCACACACATATGTACACACACACACACACACACACACACACACACACACACACACACACACACACACACACACACACACACACAGACACAGACAGACAGACAGACACGCACGCACGCACGCACGCACGCACACACACACACAGACACACACACGACTACATCACCGTATCCCAATGAACTAACCTTTCCAGACAGCAGCCGATTCTCCGTGGACGGAGTTAGTAAAGTCGACAGGAAGTGGCGTCACACAGGTCCAGGCCGACTTAGTGCTGACAAAGCTGGAGGAGTACGTCGCTGCTAACTACAACACGCTGGCGCAACACGACCACCTCATGCTGTTCACCGAGTAAGATACTGTGATGTGATGTTTTGATTCCACTCATTAAGAGCACTGTGGTGCAAGGTATTCTTCACTCATTAAGACACTGTGATGTGATGTTTTCATTCACTCATTAAGACACTGTGATGTGATGCTTTCATTCACTCATTAAGACACTGTGATGTGATGTTTTCATTCCATTCATTAAGACACTGTGATGTGATGTTTTCATTCCATTCATTAAGACAATGTGATGTGATGTTTTCATTCCATTCATTAAGACTCTGAGACGTGAAATTTTCATGCCATTCATTTAGACGCAGTAGGGCGATGTTTTCTTTCCACTCAGTAAGACACAGCCCGGCGATGTATTCATTTCATTCATTAAGACACTGTGGTGTGATGTTTTCATTCCACTTGGTAAGACACTGTGGTGTGATGTTTTCATTCCACTTTAAGACACTGTGGTGTGATGTTTTCATTCCACTTGGTAAGACACTGTGGTGTGATGTTTTCATTCCACTTGGTAAGACACTGCGGTGTGATGTTTTCATTCCACTTGGTAAGACACTGCGGTGTGATGTTTTCATTCCACTTGGTAAGACACTGCAGTGTGATGTTTTCATTCCACACAGTAAGACACAGTCCGGCGATGTTTTCATTACACTCAGTAAGACACTGTACATGATGTGATTCCACTCATTAAGACATTGTGGTGTGATGTTTTCATTCCACTCAGTAAGACACAGTCCGGCGATGTTTTCATTCCACTCGGTAAGACACTGTGGTGTGATGTTTTCATTCCACTCGGTACGACACTGTACGTGATGTTTTCATTCCATTCACTGTTGTGTGATGTTTTCATTTCACTCAGCAAGACACAGTCCGGCGATGTTTTCATTCCACTCAGTAAGACACATTAGGGTGATGTTTTCATTCGATCCAGTAAAACACAGCAGGACGATGTTTTCATTCCATTCAGTAAGATGGGGGAAAGTTTTCATTCCTCTAAAAGACAAAGTATTGCGATGTTTTCATTCACTCAGACGTTAAGAGCAGTGCGAGGGTTTTATTGCACTTAGTAACAAGCATACAAACAAAAATCCCAAGCAAACAAACATTGTCAAGGAAATTAACAAACGAAGGAACACACGCGCGCGCACACACACACACACACACGCCCTCACACAACACACACACACACACACACACACACACACACACACACACACACACACACACACACACACACACACACACACACGAGCAAACCGATCAGCCAATCAGTGAACAACCCAAATCACTCATCCATCCATTTCCCCTCCTACCCCAGATCAAAGGGGCAGAGAATAAACCAATCAGAAGTACCAATATACGTTCGTATATTTAAGCTACGACAACGAACCAATAAAAATCAACCATATATGTATATTACAACCAACAACAACTTCAACCTGTTTTGATACACCCATACAGCTTCTAACGTGTTCTTTCCTTCTGTAGGTATGATTTATACGGAGAGGATAACGGAAACAGATTTAACAACACTGCGGGTAAGCCACACACTCACGGTCACGTTTGTACTCTGCCTGTGTACGTACTCTGCAATTATTCAGCTTTTTTTCTTTTTCTTTTTTTTCTTCCTCTCTCTCTCTTCCCTCCTTTATGTTGCTTTCCGTCTTCCCCCTTTCATATCACCCACTCCCCATTTCTTGATCCCTTCTGTGTTTTTTCCCTTCAGTTGTTCTCTCCATTTTCATTTTTTTTTGTTTTTTGTTTCTCTAATGTTTATTTGTTCTAACGGTTATACCTCTCTACTATACTCCATCCAAACCAAAGCCATAATTATTTATATTTGCGTGCATGAGTTGTATTCTGCCTCTGTGTGTGTGTGTGTGTGTGTGTGTGTGTGTGTGTGTGTGTGTGTGTGTGTGTGTGTGTGTGTTGTGTGTGTGTGTGTGTGTGTGTGTGTGTGTGTGTGTGTGTGCTGGTTTAATTATCCCTTCGTGATCCCCTACTTGTCCGTTTCGTTCCACTGTTCACATTCTGTTGATTGGTTTATTTGCCGTACCTGCTGATTTGTTTTTGTAGACGAAGTATCGATTAAGAAAACATAGATATGATTAAAAATCTGAAACAAGAATGACTGCTAGCGTTCTCAAACAAGATCCAAACACATAAAAGGTTCAGCAGAACGCTATTAACTAAATTGGCAGATTGTGTTTTTGTCCTAATAAACAGCGTTCTGTTGGACTTTTCATGTGTGTTTGGATATGATTTAAAATTTGATTTACGATAAGATCCGGCGACTCTCACAGGCTAGGATTTATCATTTGAATTTCGATTGGCTCGAGTTACTGTCTCGTGTGTGACATTGTTGATGATTTGAAAATGTGGGCAACCACTCTTCTGTTACTTATTGCGCTGTATTTGTTGTTGTTGTTGACAGGTTTTGCCTACGTAGGCACCATGTGTTACACTGATGGTCGCAGCATCTCTGTGGTGGAGGATCATGGAGGGTTTCAGAGCGAGTCTACGGCCACTCACGAATTGGGACACAGGTGAAAATGGGTCCAAAAGAGAGAGAGAGAGAGAGAGAGAGAGAGAGAGAGAGAGAGAGAGAGAGAGAGAGAGAGAGAGAGAGAGAGAGAGAGAGAAGAGACAGAAGAGACAGACAGACAGACAGACAGACAGACAGGCAGGCAGGCAGGCAGGCAGGCAGGCAGGCAGGCAGGCAGGCAGGCAGGCAGACAGACAGACAGACAGACAGACAGGCAGGAAGACAAAGAGAGAGACAGAGAGACAGAGAGAGAGAGAGAAAAGAAGAAGAAGAAGAAGAAGAAGTCACATCTCGTTCTGTGTGCTGTCGTTTAAGTATATCTTTAATCGTTCACGTTATGTGTGCTGCTGTTTAAGTATATCTTTAATCGTTCACGTTCTGTATGCTGTTCTTTAAGTATATCTTTAATCGTTCACGTTCAGTGTGTTGCTGTTTAAGTATATCTTTAATCGTTCGCGTTCTGCGTGCTGATGTTTAAGTATATCTTTAATCGTGAACGTTATGTGTGCTGCTGTTTAAGTATATCTTTAATCGTTCACGTTCTGTATACTGTTCTTTAAGTATTTCTTTAATCGGTCACGTTCAGTGTGCTGCTGTTTAAGTATATCTTTAATCGTTCACGTTCTGTGTGCTGCTGTTTAAGTATATTTTTTATTTGTTGTAGTCTCGGTGCATTGCACGACGGAAATCAGAACCAGTGCAGCTCTTTAGACCGTTTCGTCATGGCCGGTGGCATTCACCCGGAGACCGACTCAACCAAAAGGAACCCCTGGCTTTTCTCCCCTTGCTCAGTCACCTACTTTGAAGACCACGTTCAGTCCTTGATCAATGACAAGTATGTTTCCTCTGCCTGTCGCTGTGTCTGTCTGTCTCCTAATGTGCCCCTCTCTCTGTGTCTGTCTGTCTGTATCCATAATGTGCCCCCCTCTCTGTGTCTGTCCGTCTCCCTAATGTGCCCCTTACTCTGTGTCTGTCTGCCTGTCTATCTCCCTACTGTGCCCTTTACTCTGTGTCTGTCTGTCTGTCTGTCTCCCTAATGTGCCCCTTACTCTGTGTCTGTCTGTCTATCTGTCTCCTTAGTGTGCCCCTCTCTCTGTGTCTGTCTGTCGGTCTGTCTCCCTAGTGTGTCCCTCTCTCTGTGTCTATCTGTCTGTCTCCCTAGTGTGCCCCTCTCTCTGTGTCTGTCTGTCGGTCTGTCTCCCTAATGTGCCCCTTACTTTGTGTCTGTCTGTCTGTCTGTCTGTCTCCCTAATGTACCCCCTCTCTGTGTCTGTCTGTTTCCGAATGTGCCACTCTGTGTGTGTGTGTGTGTGTGTGTGTCGTGTGTGTGTGTGTGTGTGTGTGTGTGTGTGTGTGTGTGTGTGTGTGTGTGTGTGTGTGTGTGTGTGTGTGTGTGTGTGTGTGTCTGTCTCCTTAATGTGCCCCCTCCCTATGTCTGTCTGTCTGTCTGTCTCCCTAGTGTGCCCCTCTCTGTCTGTCTGTCTGTCTGTCTGTCTCCCTAATGTGCCTCTCTCTTTGTGTCTGTCTGTCTGTCTCCCTAGTGTGCCCCTCTCTGTCTGTCTGTTTTGTCTCCCTAATGTGCCCCTCTCTGTCTGTCTGTCTGTCTCCCTAATGTGCCCCTCTCTGTCTGTCTGTTTGTCTCCCTAATGTGCCCCTCTCTGTCTGTCTGTCTGTCTCCCTAATGTGCCCCTCTCTCTGATCTTTATTGACCTTTCTAATTTCTTTCTTGCATGTTTGCTTCTTTCTTTCTTTGCTTGTGTCTTTTTATTATCTTCTTTCCTTCCTTCTTTTTTCTTCCTGTTTCGTTCTTTCTTTTCCCTCCCGCACCCTCGCTCTGTAACTATAATTATTTAAAAAAAAATGTAGGTATAATTGGAAAGAGTGCTTTCAAAAAACAGAAACAAAAAAACAAAAAAAAAAGGAAAAAAGAGAGCTTCAAACACACACACGGTAAAATAAACAAAAACAAACAACAAACAAAAAAATTAACAAGCAAGCAAACAAACAAAAACGAAGAACATCAACAACAACAACAACAAAATCATGGCTAACCTTTTCTTCCAAGCAACGGACTACAGCTAGGTAAACGATGATAAATGAAAATTGCCAGCTTATCTGTTTTGCTTATTGGTACTGGAGCGTCTCGATGATAAATAAAAAGTGTCTGCTTGTCCTGTTTTGGTTATTGGTGTTGGAGTGTCTCTCAGGAGGCAGATATAAATTACAAGCAGACAGTTTTCCTTTTCGTTTTGTCATCGTTTCCCTTTTATACCGTTGCTTGTGGGGAAAAGGGCGGTTTGCCCCGAAAATCTGCACATGCTTTGTGTCGTTCTATTAAGATCAACGTGCTTTTGGCAGTCCACTTTGTTTCAGATTTAAAACAGAAAGATGGTAGCATTTATTTGTTTAGTTCAGATATGCAATACAATAGTGCAGTGCAAAGGGACATACGCATGCATCTTCATATGTGGCTTTGCATGAAGTGACGTGGTGCATGGTTGTATGGTGTACACAGAATGCGCCGAGATGGCAGCAGTTTCACGTGGCACCAGCCATGCCAGCGCTGTAAGTACACCACTTCGGTAGAGGGTCCAAAACGCGCTATAAAAAGCTATTCACTCATGTAGAATCACATGCGAGCGCAGTGAGTCTGCTCGAGAGCGGAGAATAACGCTATATAAGAGCGGTCAACACAAACAACAACAACAACAACATTAGGTCTAGTGGCTGTTGACGAACAGACATGTTGTCACACTAGACATGGTCATGCAGGAACACACGCGTGGAACACACGCGTGGAGAGAGCGAGTTGACGATCGGGTGACGTACGCTGCATGATCTGCTCCAACTGCAGCCCTCCGTCCTCGTTCCAAAGTTTTACCATGCCGGTGATTGGTGATTTTCCGTTTTGTCTACAGTAAAGAGACCACGTGTCTGCTGAATCAAGTGAAACCAGAGGGCGTGCCGACAGTCGCAGGGTTGCCAGGGCAACTTTCAGGCCCGGATGAGCAGTGTCGTCAGATCTACGGTCCGAGGTCCTACTTGTGCAGAGTAAGGGTCTGACATTAACGCCCAGGCCTACCCACCTTCCGCCAATAAAAAGGACGAAGTAGATGGGGGGAAAATACCCTAAAGAACATAGAGAGAGATGGTGCGAGGGGGTGTGTGGGTGGGTGGGTGGGGGGAGAGAGAGAGAGGAGAGAGAGAGAGAGAGAGAGAGAGAGAGAGAGAGAGAGAGAGAGAGAGAGAGAGAGAACGAACGAACGAACGATTTTTTTTTTATTAACCACGGTTATCGAATAAGTACAATACCTTTTTACATCCAGCCCTCGGGAGAGAGAGAGAGAGAGAGAGAGAGAGAGAGAGAGAGAGAGAGAGAGAGAGAGAGAGAGAGAGAGAGAGAGAGAGCGGGGCGCGGGGGGGGGGGGGGGGGGGGGTGGGGGGGGGGTGGTGGTGGCGATACGCAGGTTGATGTTTGGCGTGCTCTGGTGCCTCTGTGGTAAGTTTCACGAGCTCACAGTAACAGAGAAATGTCACGAACGACGTTGAGCTAAGGGCTACCGTACCCCCCTCGTCACCCACCAAGAGCATCACTAAACGGTTGCATGTTGTCTTATCGCACAAATTAGATAGTCCATGCAGTCCCGAGGTTCTGATCTTGGATCCTTTGAAATCTTCCGCCAAAACCGAATTAGCCGCAGACTCAGTCCTTGCACTTGTACGTATGCCTGGGAGGGAAAGTGGAGAATGGGGAAGCGGAGGGTAGTGACAGAGTACGGAAACCGTACGTGTATTAATCCGTAAATTAAAGTGACATGTGGAAATCAATAGCCTACATTAACGCATCAGAAGGATTCATATATTAATTTCCAGCTATTTCGTTCCGATGCTTATTTCACTCAGTGATTACCTTGAATTCTTTCACTCCCGTTTACAGGGCGCGTGTCCATGATTTTCTTCTCGACGTAGGCTAGATGAGCTTCAGCGTTACCGTAAATTTACTGTTGCTTGTTTAATTTCCTCGTCAGGGCTCGAAATTCGGTGATGCAGCGGATGTGTGTGTGGCGATGTTCTGCAGAAACCCCGACACGGAGTCAACGTGTACCCTGTACACCGCTGCCGCTGGAACCTGCTGCGGGAACGGGATGGTAAAAATAACCCTTTCACTGCCGAAGAATGTGTGCTGTGCTGCTGATGCAATTCCTTACACACACACACACACACACACACACACACACACACACACACACACACACACACACACACACACACACACACACACACACACACACACACACACACACCACACACACACACACACCACAACACACACACACAACACACACACACACACACAAAACACACACACACACACACACACACACACACACACACACACACACACACACACACACACACACACACACACACACACACATGTAAAGAATTCATCAAACAAATATAAACTAGACATCTGAATTTTATAGTGGGATATACATCATAACAAATTAGTTTGAATTCTTTTGAAATTTTTTTAAGGCATTAGTGTTAGGGCCTGTTTATTTGGCTATTTGGGTGAGAGAGAGAGAGAGAGAGAGAGAGAGAGAGAGAGAGAGAGAGAGAGAGAGAGAGAGAGAGAGAGAGAGAGAGAGAGAGAGAGTATTTTTTTATCATGTAAATAATCTGAACCAGGGAAACGTGTTGATGATATAAACGGGAAAATTAAGGTTCTTTTATTTTGTGAATAAGCTGAACCAAAGAGGACGACCTCATTGGAGAAAGAAAAAAGAAAAAAACGTATTTGAAACTGAAAAAAAAACTTAGACCGTATACAGCGACCTAATGGAGAAATGGAAAAATGCTCGTCTGTCTTGTGAACATAAGCTGAATTAGGAGAACGAATTTATGCCGGAGAAACAGGAAACGGCCTAAAAGACGATTTCCGGGAGAAAAAGGGGCGCAATTTAGGGGCGTTTTCTTTACCTCGACAGAGTTGCGGCCTCCTGATCCCCTGATAGAGAGGTACATTGACATTGCACTCTCTCCATTGCTGTACGCTTTTCCGAAGATCGTCTTTTGTTGTCTTATAAGCTGAGCTGGGCCGCTTTAATCGTGTCTTCCGTGTTTACAACCGTGTCTGTTTCAGTGGTGCTTTGACGGACAGTGCGTTGTCTCGCAAGACGCCACTTGTTACGCTAGTGGTGAGTTTGCTAAATTCTCAAAGGGCAATGTGTGCGTGCGTGCGTGCGTGCGTGCTTGCGTGTGCGTGTGCGTGTGTGTGTGTGTGTGTGTGTGTGTGTGTGTGTGTGTGTGTGTGTGTGTGTGTGTGTGTGTGTGTGTGTGTGTGTGTGTGTGTGTGTGTGGTGTGTGGTGTGTTGGTGTGTGTGGTGTGTGTTGTGTGTGTGTGTGTGTGTGTGTGTGTGTGTGTGTGTGTGTGTGTGTGTGTGTGTGTGTGTGTGTGTTTGCCTGTGTGTGTATGTGTGCGTGCGTGTGCGTGTGCGTGTGTGTGCGCGTGTGTTTTGATGTTTTAGGGAGGGGGAAGGGGGCAGAAAAAGAGCAGACAACTGTATAATACACTTGTAGTTTGCAGGCTTTATATATTTTTTAATCTGCTATACGATTTTCTTCAGTCGTACCTCGATCGATGTACGATTTTACTAACCTAAATTTTTGTGAGGATATACATTAAAACCACTAATCAATTAACATCAAGGCATTTGTCGGTCATACGTTTTTTGTTGTTTTTTTGTTCTGTCGTAACTCGATCGATCTAGTATTGGAAATTTGAATTTCGGATACAATCGTACTCCATACATAATAGTTAACACACATTATGCTGATGTTTGCTCAAGTAAATTCTAAACCCTATAATTCTTAAGACTTAGCAATAGAAGGGGGAAAGAGGAAGATAGAAAGAAGAGAAGAAAAGGAGAAGGAGGAAGAATTAGTTATAGTATTTTCGATATTCTACCGAACGCCCAGTGTTACCTTTGGCGGACGACGACTACGACGACGACGAAGAAGAAGAAGAAGAAGAAGAAGAAGAAGAAAGAAGAAGAAGAAGAAGAAGAAGAAGAAAGAAAGAAAAAGAAAGAAAGAAAGAAAGAAAGAAAGAAAGAAAGAAAGAAAGAAAGAAG
>JABMCL010002885.1:165000-167500 GCA_018857735.1 Alviniconcha marisindica | reverse complement strand
TTTGGTTGAGCTATATTGTTTTCCAGTGCTCGGAAGAATGTTGGCATGACCTTATATATAATATATATATATATATATATATATATATTTATATATATATATATATATATATATATATATATATATATATATATATATATAATTCTTATAAAGCGCTATTCTTAACCAGAGTTAAACTCACTGCGCTGTACAAACATCTTATCACAAAAACTACATTAGCATACATTTCAGCAAACAGAACCTTAATTATTGTAGCTTAATTACCATTATCGCCTATCAAACATAGACACACACACACACACACACACACACACACACACACACACCACACATAATGACATGCGCAAACCAGTCTCCACTCGTCCACTCATATAGCAATTAACAAAATATTAACTTAATGATCTCAAACAACAACACCAATTTGAATCTGTCTTTTCACCCACCCAACCTGTGCCTCCTTCTCTTACCTAGATCTCTCATGTTCTCCCCCCCCCCCCACTCCCTTCCCTCCCCTCCCTATCCATATGCATCCATCTACATTCAACTGCCACACACAGACACAGATTTCTTCAGATTCTACAGGAAGGCCTGGGCAAACAAGAAGGTTTTTAGCTGCGATTTGAATTGAGACAGTGTTGGTACATTTCTTAGAGTGGCCGGCAGAGAATTCCAGAGAGATGGTGCCATGAAACTAAAAGAACGTTGTCCAAATGATTTGAGATTTCGCTTTGGAATTTTTAGCAGTTTTTCGTTAGAAGATCGGAAAGAGCGAGACGGTTATAAGTGCAGAGAGATGAAGAAAGATAAGGAGGTAAAGACCCTTCAAAATGGCGGTAAGCAAGAGTTGCAATCTTGTACTGACAGCGGAATTTTACTGGTAGCCAGTGAAGTTCCTTAAGAAGCGGTGTTACGTGATCTCGTCTTCTTTTTTTCAACACGAGCCGTGCCGCGTTATTCTGCACCCGCTGTAACCGAGCAATCTGGTCTGCTGGTAGACCTATGAAAACTGAGTAGCAATACTCAAGGCGGGATATGACCATTGCCGCAACAAGTCTTGATGCAGCGCTTTGGGACAGGTACAGTCGGATTGACGCGATACGTCGGAGCTCCAGAAAGGACGCACAGCAGATGCTGCTGATATGCTTCTGCATTGACAACGTTTTATCAAGATGGACTCCAAGGTATTTAACCGACGTTTTGAAAGGAACACTGTTTCCGCCAATGTTTGCGCACTCACTATCGACCGACTCAAGACAAGATGCAGAGCCAGCAGGCATAACTTCAGTCTTATCTGTGTTCAACTTAAGCTTGTTGCTATTCATCCAGAGCAGAACATCATCAATACATGTCTGAATACAGGATTGAACAGAAAGGAAATCATCGGGTGGGGCACTTTTGGACAGCTCAGTGTCATCGGCGTACTTGTGATAGTCACAATTATGAACAGAAATCACATCTGACAAAGGCTGGGAGTACAAGGTAAACAAGACCGGTCCCAACACGGAACCCTGGGGCACGCCGTACACAAGAGGGCGGGAGGGGGACACAACACCATCAACAATGACTGACTGAAAACGGCCACCCATATATATATATATATATAATATGTTGATTGACCCACAACATCATAGCTAAAGGATGACCTTAAAGTTTTGCACAGAAGCCCTCCCGATGGCGGACTTCCTACACAAGAGCGACACCGACACCATCCTGGCCTCCTTCACAGACGTTGATGAGGCCAATTTGCAGGGAGTGATATAATTATCAGTACGTGGATCAGCTGTCTGCATAATTATCATCAGTTCGAAGCGGCACTGCGGTTCCAACAACGTACACTCACGTCTTTCAAGAAGAAATATTCTAAATCCAAAAGCAGAGACATCTCTGCCTCCTTCATAGCCGCGGACGAGGTCAGCCTGTAGAGTGATGTATGACGTGATTCGGACGTCTGCATAATTATTATCAGCTCGAAGCGACATTACGTTTCCAACAACGTACACTGGCGTCTTTCAAGAGGAAGTATTGTAAATCCCCAAAGAGAAAACCTAGCCGTATCGTGAGAGGGTTGCGGCAAGAGAAGATCCTGGCCCCCAGGTCTCATCGCTAACCCGTAGTTTTCGGCGCACGTCACCACGGGATCTGGATGACGACAGAGCGCGAAGTGAGCCGGTTTGGCCTAGTGGTAAGGCGTTAGGCTGGTCTCCTCCTTCTTTTTGAAAGAAGCATAGGAAACACAACTCCCTCTGATCTTCAGAAGGATCATTTCAAAAAATAACTGATCATCAATTGTTAGAACCAACTCTTTAACTAAAAATCTGTCATATATGTATAGATTAATTTCTTCATTATATCTTATGTATATTATGTCTGTCATATACTGGAACAGCATACTGTTGTTTTTTTTCAAATCCAGAATCACCTGCTTTACCAGGTTTACAAATACTCTATCTCGAAGAAGCGAGTTATTGAATTTCCAGAGTGGGCGGTGTCGTTTAACAAT
>JABMCL010002885.1:132500-152500 GCA_018857735.1 Alviniconcha marisindica | reverse complement strand
CACACTCGAATTATATCAGGCGTTTCCTTTATAACCGCCCACGTTGCTTACGCCAGCGCAAATAAAAAATTATAGTTGGTTTTTAATTGGGCGAACTTTTGCTTCGCCAGTATATTCGTCGAACTGCGACGAAGATATATTCGGGGTCCAAAAAACTTCGCTCAACATGTTCTAGGAACATTCGCCCTATTCGACGAACCTTGCCTCTGATTGGCAGAGAGCGGAGAGCTCTCCTGTGGATAAGGAAGAAAGAAAGAAAAAGAAAAAAAATGGATGACAGTATCACTAGGTAAAGAGTGAAGGCTCTACCCACACTCCGAGCATCCTTTCCAGCATCTTCAAGGAAGGATGTCGTAAGGATGTCGTAAGGATGTCGTAAACCAGTGCTTGGAGTTTGGGCTCGACCGCGGGCACCGACCCGGAAGACCGAGGAGGCCGCGGACCGCCGTCAGAACAACTGGACGCTATGTGGCTTAAACAGTCTTATTAGTACCCACACTATTCTCAGGGCGCTGACAGCACCGGTTGACTGATGCACGGAGATAAGGAGTGCCCCTTTGTGGCGTAGCTATAGTTAGCAAGGCATAGGGTATGGGTCTACATCGGATTTTTCGTGTGGCGATGACAAACACACACACACACACACACACACACACACACACACACACACACACACACACACACATACACGCACCGCGCGCGCGCGCGCGCGCGCCACTCTCTCTCTCTCTCTCACACACACACACACTCACACACACACACACACACACACACACACACACACACTCACACACACACACACACACACACACACACACACACACACACACACACACACACACGCACTCTCTCTCTCTCATCTCACTCTCTCTCCACACACACACACACACACACACACACACACACACACACACACAACACAACAAACAAACAAACAACACACACACACACACACACACACACACACAACACACACACACACACACACACAAACACACACACACACACACACCACACACAACACACACAGACACACACACACACACACACACACACAACACACACACACACACACAACACACACACACACAACAAACACAACACACACAACACACACACACACACACACACACACACACACACACACACACACACACACACACACACACACACACACACACACACACACACAGAGGCACGTAAACTCATAGGAGTCAAACCCGTTTAAAGGGCCTGTCTCAAAGTTGCGAACATCAAAACCTTGTAAATTATTTTACGCGTCAGTAGCTAATTAGCAAAGACCAGTTGTTAGGCAGGTACTGACTGAACCGAGACTGTAAACCTTGAGAAATAAGGTTTTCGAGTTCGCGTTCAAATACACAATGCAGAGTACCAAAACCGTTTGTTTATGGAGAGAGAGAGAGAGAGAGAGAGAGAGAGAGAGAGAGAGAGAGAGAGAGAGAGAGAGAAGAGAGAGAGAGAGAGAGAGAGAGAGAGAGAGAGAGAGAGAGAGAAGAAAAAAACGAAACCCTTACGCAAACGTGGAAATTCTCGTCACTCCTGGCTGTGAGTTAGAAACCTAATTTTGGTGACACTGTAACTTTAATTCTCCAAAGGAGGCATAACGAGACGGAGCCGCCATTTTATTACAGCAGCACTCCCGTGGCCAGCAGGAAGTGTTCATTCCCACCCCTTCCTTCCTTTCTTCCCTCCTTCCTTCCCTCCCAGTTCCCCACCCTGGGTGATAACGACAGGTACTCGTGTATTAAAGACTTCCTTCCGCCACTGAAGGCTGTACACTGGGCTTAATCACTGTTGATTTACGCCCACGGTCAACAGTGACCATTATGACCAGCTCCGTTTAGTATCAGCCGGTCGGTCCTGCCAATGGTTCATTGCAAGCCATTATGATCTATTATTTCTGGTTCACGGAAGTCGGTCCTGGTCGTAATTATTCCACGAGGAGGTTTGCCAGCTGCATTTTGTGCTGACTGCAGAAAGTGTGTCGTTAAAGAGAGCGCAGCTAGTCTTTAAGCTTTCTTTCACGTTGCTTTACGCCCACAGTAACCACAAGGCGTATTAGGGACGTGCGAAGGTGGGGGAAGATGGCGATTGTGTATACCTGTCGCTACGCTGTCATCGCGAGAATGACTCATGCGTTTAGAAGCGCAACGATGAGAGCCATTTTAATGTTTCATTAATTGTGAGGGGCAAAATCGCAAGACAGTGTGTTGCGGTATATATTGTCGCCGGCGACAATATATGCCGCAACAGTTGTGTGCGTCTGCAAGGGGAGAGAGAGAGAGAGAGAGAGAGAGAGAGAGAGAGAGAGAGAGAGAGAGAGAGAGAGAGAGAGAGAGAATTAAAGTATCTGTAAAGCGCAAAATCTTGTCCATAGAGACTAACAGACAAACAGAGAGGGCAGATTTTCAATAATTACATGTTTGACGATACGATTAATTTTTCTTCAACTTTATTTCGAGACAGAACAAAAACAAGTTGGAACGTTTGCTTACTGCAGCCATGTTGTACCTCATAAGGTGCAAGTGATCATCGAAAAACGGGACTGAGTAGAATTTCTTCATGATTGGTCTGATGCTTAGCCTTTGGGTCAAGAAGAACACCGATGCTAAAACCCTTTCGACTCACTCTGTACTAGACATTCACCACGCTGAAGATTCGGTGTTCTTTTTCCTGTATCCAAAGCCACGCATCAAACCATCTTGGGTTCGTAATATTCGTCTGAGTTCAAGAGCAAGGTCGCTGCCTCGCCCAGCTGCAAGCACAAGCCTTAATTATCACACTGATTGGATTTGGAACCTGAGGAAGAACAAACAAACTGTGTAATTGGGGAAATGAGTGGTATCATGGCCAAACGTCTCTGAAAAAAAAAGAGTTCACCAACTGTAGTGTGTAGCTGCTCGCTGGTGATACTCTCAGTAAATAGGGTGGCCTGTGGAAAATTCATCCAAACAGGTTCATATGCACGCTTCAAGTCACGATTCTGTCACCCTGGCTCAACCAACAAAAGCTCGTGGTTGTTTGTAGACACCTTCGACCAACTGCAGACTAGTATACAACACAACTACCCGTGCTAATCTTATGAATATGAAAGAAAACTTTCTTTTCCTGATGTATGTGATTCGGGGGGAATTTCGACCACGTTGGGGGAACTTCGTCCGGCGTCTCGGGGGAACTTCGTCCACACATAAGCAGAACACACGCAACGGAAGGAAAATGATAAGAAAGACTTCCAAACTGGTAGGAAGTTCAGTGTTTTTAGAAAGACTGAATGTGAACTTTTTCAGCATAAACATGGAACACCGGGAACAAACCCAGCAGTGTAAAACCGACCAACACATGCTTTATTGCCGAAAGCCTAGCTCTGGTCCCACAAAGCTGACAAAGTTCTTTCATTTCACGTTTATCGGTAATATCCAAGGAGACGGACGGAAATTCCTGGGACATTTTAAATTCCAATTTGGGCCACAAATATCATCAGAATCACTCAAACAGGGTCATATTAGATCTAGCGAATGAAACCAACATTTGCAACAGAAGTGACTGATTCAGTCTGTAAATGGGTGGTACACGATCGATTGTTTTGCCGACATCAGCACTCAGAAAGCGTACACGGTTACTCAGAAATTAGATCTAGATCAAATGTCTGAAAGGAGCATACGCATACTGAAGGACACAAATATGATTAAACTCACTTTGTGTTGCAAATTTTGGGTTTATTCGCTTCGTATGACCCTGTTTGTATGATTCTGATGATAATTATTTGTGACCCGTTAGGCGTATACAATGTCCCAGGAATTTCCGACCGCCTCTTTGGATATCACCGTTTATTAGTTTGTTTCTTCTTCTTCGTGTTACTGTTAGGCCTAGCGATGCATTAGGCCTAAAAGCAAGGGTAAACAAAAAAGACGAATTTCTCCCATGTGGTGTGGCGAAATACCTCTAAGCATAATTTATGTTGGTGGAAATTCGTCCACCTTCAAAATTTACTTTTCACTTTGTGTGAATGTTCTTAAAAGAAAAAAGAAAAAAAGGACGCATATGGATTCCTCAGCTTTCGATTGTTGTGTAAAACCAAAATTGATAAAGCTTTCAAACACTGAATTTCAAAACAAACAAGATCGGCCAACAGTATGTCGGTCCTTACTTTTCATACAACCCACACTATGGTTTTGTTGCCAAGCGAATAGCAAGGCTCCTAAAGTAGGACAGGTTTTCCCATGCGCTGCTTGTAACAATCACTCTCATTTGTTGCTTTGTTTGTGGATTCATCCATTATGAAGCTGGTGTTACAGTTTGGAAAAGTTCAAGTGTAGGGGTTGATGCGTAGTACTGAGTGCAGTTTACAAGGTGCTTGGGTGGCCGAAGTTCCCCATCCGAGTGAGTGGACGAATTTCCCCCATGCCACCTTACTTAATGATACTCTCAGTAAAGAACGGGCGCGACTCCGTCAGCGACCCGGTACACAGAAGGCTCTCGTTTGTTTAGGATTTAATTCATTTTGTTTTGTTTTTTGTTGTTGTTGGAAATCTGGAAAGTGCCTGGTGATTTTAGTGACTGTGTGTCTCTTTCTGGACTGTGTGTCGCCGATTTTCTGTGAGGTGGAAGGTTCAGGTGATTTTCAACATGGCGGACATACCATTTTGTTACACCCGGGCCGCGAGTACTTGTTAGGTTTGCAACACACTGGAGACAGTGCTCCAGCTGACGTGAAAGACATTTCCTGGTCTGATACGACACGCAAAGCCAAGAAGCAGGGATCGAGGGGCGGGGTGAGGAACAGAGTGGAGAGAAGAGGAGAGAACAGGCTGAAGTTGTTGTTGTTGAAGTGTTGCTTTACGTCTACAGAGACCGTAGGCTTATTAGGGACGGGAGCCCAGGACGACCACCTCGACTTTCCCACAGCTGCTGAGCTCTGGGGAACAGGCTAACACTTCCTGCCATTACATTCTCCAATGTCAGATCGCTGTCGAACAAAATGACGGAACTCGCAGCTCTTGTGAAATACGACAGGCATTACCGCCAAAGCAGTCTGATTTGTGTGACAGAGTCATGGCTGACAGAGGAATCGACAGGCATTGATTTATACGGATTCACCACCATTCGTAGAGAAGGGGGGGGGGGGGGGGGGGGGGGGGAGGGGGGAGGGGGGGGGGGATGTACATTCTTTGTAAATAACAGGGGGGCCACACAATTCAGTGTCCGTAAAACTGTCAGTACAAAAGTCTACGAGATTTTCACTGTGCCATTCAGACCCTGCTACCTGCCACGGGAATTTGGACAGGTCACGGTGATCCTTGTGTATGTGCGCACGTGCAGTAGAGCGTACTTGCACGCTCTTACAACAAAGCTGTTGTAAGTCGGGCAGTGGCTCGGCTGGTCTCCATTCTAAGGGATTTTAACTCCTGTGATATCAATGACCCCCTTCCCAACCTGGAACAGTTTGTCACGTGCCCCACGCGGAACAAGCGCACTTTGGACAACGTTACAGTAACATTCCCGCACGCCGCAGACCCCCGCTTGCAAAATCGGACCATGATGTTACGCACCTTGTGCCTAGATACAAACAGAAACTAAAATCTGAAGAAAGAAAAAGAAAAAAGAAAAAACTCGAGAAATTAAGCAGTGGACTTCTGACGGCATAGAGGAATTGAGGGGTTGTTTCGAGTCAGCAGAATGGTCGATGTTCTTTGACAGTTGTTCCAGTCACGACGAGCTAGCTGAGACTCTCACTGACTACTTACGGTTTTGTGAGGACTGTGTCATAAGACAGAATGTTTCCGAACAATAAACCGTGGGTAACAAAGGACCTGACAACCTACGTGAGTAAAAAGAAGTACGCATTTGTGAGAGGGAATAAGGAAGGGAGGGAACTGGACAAGGAATTTAGAAGGAAAGCAAAGTTAGCCAAACTCGCATACAAAGACAAAGTGGAGGAAAAAACTCAAAGTGGGTAATGCAAAAGATGCTTGGAGGGGGTTGAATACAATGATGGGTAGGAAAAATAAGCAACAGACTGTCAAAACAGACGAACTACGTGGCTTTGCAAATGAGTTGAACAGGTTTTATGCCAGATTTGATGTCATTGACTTCAGCAGAGAACGTGACAATGTCTGTCGCTCACACGTGACAATGTCTGTCGCTCACACCTAGTCTGATGTGTGTGGGCTCACGGCGCACCTAGGAATTCGACCCTTGACTTCTTTGGGTTTTCCTAGTCTACTGTTTGCAAACCAACCCGCCATTCAGCTACACTCTTCCTCTGGTACTTCCGTTCTGTGTCTTAATCCGTGCGCACGCACTCGCTCGGTCAGATTTCTGTTTCCTGTGCTGAACCGTTTGTCTGGAACAGTCTCCCTTTCCAAGTTAGATCATCAAACTCAATCACATCAGTTAAATCATCTTTGAAATCTCACCTCTTAATCTATCCTATTGACTCTGTGTGTGTGTTGGGGCGGGGGGGGGGGGGGGGGGGGGGGGAAGGGGTGGGGTGCGTGTGAAATGTGTGTGGTGTGTGTGTGTGTGTGTATGTGCGTGTGTGTGCGCGCGCGCGCGCGCGCGTGTGTGTGTGTGTGTGTGTGTGTGTGCGTGTGTGTGTGTGTGCGTGTGGTGCGTGTGTGCGTGTGTGTGTGTGTGTGTGTGTGTGTGTGTGTGTGTGTGTGTGTGTGTGTGTGTGTGTGTGTGCGTGCGTGCATGCGCGCGCGGCGCGCGCGTGTGTGTGTGTGTGTGTGTGTGTGTGTGTGTGTGTGTGTGTGTGTGTTCTCGCGGAAACATGTTCTGACCATGTTTCGTTCTTCGTTTATGACGGGCTATATGTTCCAGTTTGGAGAAATATCACATAAAAGAGTACATTATTATTATTCCGCTGACCTTAACGCGTGTCACGAGTGGCTGAACCACGTGAGTTCCTGGTTTGAAGACTTGTGCTGAATAACACCCACATAAAACATCCCCTGCCCTTCATAAGCACGTCGTAAACTTCTTGTTTCAGTTAAGGAACAGCTCTTGCACAAAATCTCGGGTCTAGTTAAAATGAGGCCCGCTTTTTTTTTCTTTTTTTCTTTTTTGGTTAATCATAAAATAAAATATAAAAAAAAAAAAAAGGGACACGGACTCATCAGTTTCTTAAAATTAGCCGATTTGCGGCGTTTGAAAAGGTCAAAGATTCTGGTGCGGTTTCATTGCTCTGTAAGAGCGCTGCCTTTAAGCCAGTGACACTCTTTGCTATGTTATTTTGAAACAAATAAGTACTAGCAAACATTATTCAGATACCGAAAATAACACTCCGCCTTTGTTGTGTTTGGGTTTCCCGGTGGGGGTGGAAGGGGACGGGTGTTAAAGTAAGTTGTACTGATGTAAGTCATTAGCATACGTTGTTATTTCGATAACAGTTTAAGATCAGCCTAGTACCACTCATGTCGCAAGACATTAGTTAAAACGAAGAAGAAGACTAGCAACAACAACAAAAAAGAAAAAGAAAAATGAAAAAAAGAGAAAAAGAAGAAAAAGAAAAAAAAAGAACAGTGTCACGTTCCCTACTCTGTAGAAGTATTACGTCTAGCACACACACACACACACACACACACACACACACACACACACACACACACACACACACGCACGCACGCACGCACGCACGCACGCACGCACGCACTCGCGCACGCATGCACGCACGCACGCACGCACCGCATCAGTCAACTGAATGGACTGGGAACGTTAGAAATTAGGACGAGGACGAACACCCCTGACCGTGAAGCATGGATGGCTAATCTATCTATCTATCTATCTATATGTGTGTGTGTGTGTGTGTGTGTGTGTGTGTGTGTGTGTGTGTGTGTGTGTGTGTGTGTGTGTGTGTGTGTGTGTGTGTGTGTGTGTGTGAGAGAGAGAGAGAGAGAGAGAGAGAGAGAGAGAGAGAGAGAGAGAGAGAGAGAGAGAGAGAGAGAGAGAGAGTAAATGTACGTATCTTACATCACATTTTTTTAATGAATAAAATATGTTTTGTTTAACGTTTCTCGTATAAGTCTAGCCTGTCTGGGGTTTTTTTCCGCGTGTGCACACTGTGAATCTTTTATGTACATGTACAGCTGTATCTTTAATCACGTGTGGCACCCACACGTTCCTTTAAATAAAATAAACAATACTAGACTTGACCTACTCCTGGCGTTAACCGGACAGCATTTGTCAGTTCTGGGTTCTCTGCAGAGGGTACCTTAATTTCTGCGTCCGCAGTACCTCACTACAGGAAACCAGTACGATAACACTGTTACACACGCCACCCTTTCAATCAGCACTGGCTGGTCATCGGCTGTTTCTATGTTTTAGCTAAAGAACAGTGACAATCAGATGAGCAAACGCTTGAATTTATTTGTCTTTACATGAGCGCGGATTGCATCGTGCACGTTGACGTGTACCATTATTTTATACAAAACCATCGCCTTGATAACGGGTGAGCGTGGGCGGTTTATTGTGTGCTTTACTTATATGTAAGTCTCTGATCGTTTCTGAGCGTGAGAACCTACACGTATGCACTGTGTGCATCTGACGCAACGAGCAAAAAAAGCAAGAAAAACAAACAAACAAACAAACAAAAAGAAAGAAAAAAAGGAAAAACAAAACAAAAAACAAACAAACAAAAAAACAAAAGAGAGAGAGAAAGATTTTGTGCTGAAGTTTGTATGCTTGCAATATAGATCTCTATTTTTGCGTCCGTCCATTCATTAATTCTTTCGTTCACAACCGCACGTTCATTAAAAATGAATCCGAACTATATCGGTCTCAAAAACGTATGTTATGGCGACCCACCTCATGCTCAGGACAATTATGTCCGACTTGAACCATTTCAGATCACATCGATTACACCATGTTACAGTCACGATAAATGAATCCGAGTCATATTATCTTGATCACGTAGCATGTTTCGCCTTACGTTCAGGAATAATGAATCCGACTTAATCACTTCTGAGCTCAAAGAGCGCACCGCCTGACGTTCACGAAAAGCGAATCCTACCTTGTTAATCGTGTTGACCCCATAGATGCACACAGTGTGTCAGTCTCGGTTATGTAGGGTGTGAAAGGTTCACGCGAAGTGAATGCGACCTTGTTAATCTTGAACTCATAGTCTGCACCAACTTACGAATAATGAATCGGATTTATGTCAGTCTTGATCTCATAAAGGGCACCACCTCAAGTTCACACGAAGTGAATCCGATCTCTGTCAGTCTTGATCGCTTAGTGTGCATCACCTCACGTTCACACGAAGCTAATCCGATTTCTGTCAGTCTTGATCGCGTAGTGTTCACCACCATACGTTTACAGAGCGTGAACCCGATCTGTGTTAATCTTGACCCCATAGACTGTGCACCACCTTACGTTCACAATCATTGAACCCGGTCCATGTCAGTCTAGATCGCGTGGTGTACACCACTTCACGTTCACAAGAAACGAATCCGACCCATGTCAGTCTTGATCGGGTGGTGTGCACCACCTCATGTTCACGAGAAGCGAATCCGACCTGTGTCAGTCTTGGTCTCATAGTGCACACCACCTCACTTTCATGAGAAGCAAATCCTACCGTGTCAGTCTTGATCTCATAGTGTGCATCACCTCATGTTGACGACAAAATTAATGAACCCGCCGTGGACAAGAATGGCAATATTCGTTAAGGGAAGTTGTCGAGAATAAATTACGGTCGTTTTGAACGTTGGCAGCACGCCGCGACCAAGATTCCGCCATAACTGGGCACTCTTGCGGTCATCAAGACCTCATTGGACATCGGGCCTCAGGCTGTCGTTGTGTGTCCAGCCCGCTGACCACCGTAATCGGCTGGCAAGGGAATGGCTCCACGAGGGAACAATGCGTAGTAACCGTGTAGTCCGTCTGACGTGCTGGCGTCGGCATTAATTCTGGGGTTGTCGGCGGAATCATGATAGTTATTTAATGCCTAATGTTTCGATTTCCTCAAGGGTTCGCGGTATGATACAAGCTTTTCGTGAATGTAAAGAGATAATCACGCAATACGATGTTTGCGCCAGAAATATTGTTATTTAGGGTATCTGAGTGTAGCACACTGTATCAGCTGTGGTAGGCTGTTTACTGTATAAAGTTTATTAGTTTCGAAGAGAGAGAGAGAGAGAGAGAGAGAGAGAGAGAGAGAGAGAGAGAGAGAGAGAGAGAGAGAGAGATTTTAGATCGAAGTGTTGAAAAAACAAAAACAAAAAACAAACAAAACAAAAACAAAAAACAAAAACAACAAAACAAACAAACTATTAATTGATAAGGCGTTATATTTAGATCTGGAAGTCCTTAAAAGACTAAATCTGACATGGGGGGAGAGAGAGAGAGAGAGAGAGAGAGAGAGAGAGAGAGAGAGAGAGAGAGAGAGAGAGAGAGAGAGAGAGAGAGAGAGAGAGAGGAGTGCTGATATAAAGAGCCTATTGGGTGCATCAGTCCCCCTGCAGCCGAATCCTATTTTTAGCCCACAATGCCAAGCAGAGAGCAGAGTGGTTATCATAAATCTAATCCTGGTGGAAAATTAATTTTCGTTATAGAAAAGTGTCATTATGGTGCACGCCGCGCGATCAAGACTGACACAGGTCAGGTTCATTGATTGCGAATGTAAGGTGGTTCCAAAATCTATGATCGGACTCGCGTTTCGTGAACCTTTGATATGGTGCACACTTGAATTCAGTTCAATTAATTTAACACGCTAAATAAAAGAAGAAGAAGAAGAAGAGAATGACAGAAAACTTTGTCTAGTTTTTCTGTTTGTTCGTTTGATTTCTGATAATTGTATGTATATCCATTGTAACTTGGCGGTTGCGCGTACATTCGAGCTCTCCTGCTGCGAACCGGTTTGACGTTAATGTAATTTGGTTGTTTTGTTTTGATGCTGTATTGCGTGCATGTGCACGCTGCGCTTACCGTTGTGGCAGGAGCGGGTTGGCGTACAGCTCGCGATAATTCCATCAGAAGCCGCAAAAACCTCTCCGATTCCTCCTCTTTGGATGCTTCAGACGACAGAAGGGACCTGAAACAACAATGACCGACGCGGTTGATTACAGTATTGGGCCTAACAACAGCAGTCTTGATATTCAAATAGTGTCGTCCCATGAATTTCAAATGGTGGCGTCCCATGAATTTCAAATGGTGGCGTCCCACGAGTTTCCTGGCTTGTCCAAATAATGGTGTTGCGTGTATTACATTTCTGTCAATTGTTTCTGTTAAAACTGTGTTTTGTGTGTTTTTTCTCTCTTTATTTGTTGTTACTATCTTTTTTTTAAACTTTTTCTTTCGTGCTTTGTTGTTGTTTTTGATGCTGCTGTTTTTGTTACGTGCCTTTTTATCTTTTTTCCCCCCTTCTCTCCTGGTGCAGGTATCAGTATATTTTGTTGTTGTTGCTGCTGTTGGCATTTTGCTTCCCAAACCTTGCGCGGGCGTGGTGTTGAGCACTTGAATTATTACCGGTCGTGTGTGTGTATGTGTGTGTGTGTGTGTGTGTGTGTGTGTGTGTGCGTGCGTGCGTGCGTGCGTGTTTGTGCGTGCGTGCGTGCGTGCGTGCGTGCGTGCGCGCGCGCGTGCGTGCGTGCGTGTTTGTGCGTGCGTGCGTGCGTGTGTGTGTGTGTGTGTGTGTGTGTGTGTGTGTGTACAGAATATGCCTCCTTACCCTTTTTTCAATTGTGTGTATCTGCTTGTAATACAGACGCAAAACGAATGCAACTGTGACAGCACACAAAGAACTGCATAATTCATCGCTGAATATACTTATGTTCATGGATACAGCGAGTTTGATTCAAACATCTGTGAATGTACCCTGTTGCGGGCTGTAATTTCTATGTGACGTATATTTACCAGACGTTGTTATTTTTAAAATATTTTATTTGTACAGTCGGCCGTAGGCAGCCGTAGAGGCTTAATTAGTTACACTTTGCCAGTGTTTATCGTGATAAAATGCATAACAACAACAGCAACAATAGTAGTGCATTTTTCTTCAGTTCTCTTAAGCTACGCCTGTCTTTGGTTTCGTCCTCTCTTTACGCTGTTGCCAGCAAAAGCAAATCGCTAGAGCCGTGGCAATTTCTAGAAATAACTCCAGTCTCGCTCGCCTCCGGAAGATTTGCCAGAGTAATCTCCCCGGAAAGGTGCAGCGGACAATCTTTTCAAAGCGCCGAAGTAAAATACTCATCGTAATTAGCTGTAGAGAAACGGAAGCGACTCACTCGGAGTAAAGACTATAAATGACATTCTCAGTCTTCCCTCGGAGCTCGTTCGATCGCTACCACGTGGTAAAGAACAATAAGTCCAAGCATGACGGTGGTGTATGTGCTAGAGCGAACATTTTGATGCCATATCAACAACAATAATAGTGTTCGTTTCTATAGCGCTGTATATCACTGGCAATAGTGAGCACACCGCTGATTACAAATCAACAACAATGTATACTTAAAACTCAAAAATAAACACACACACACACACACACACACACACACACACACACACACACACACACACACACACCACACACACACAGCACGCACACACACACACACACACACACACACACACACACACACACACACACACACACACACACATACACACACACACCGACGCACAGAAGGATTGTAACGAAGAATGAAGGGGGGGTAAGAAGAAAAAATCACTTGTTGGGTATTGTTTATATAGGTGAGTGTTTAACACAGTTTAGAAGGTATGGGAGGATGGAATATGACAGATGTCAAAAGGGAGCAAATTTAATGTCATCGATTTGGAACACAGTAGGAGAAACAGCGTTGGCAAAAGGTTTTTGTTCTAACACGAGGATACGAATTATTCGACTGTCTGCAGAAGAACGAAGCTGCCTGGAAGGGGTGTACACAGTGCGAAGGTCAGAGAAGTAGGCAGGAGATGAGTCAGAGAAGATATTGTGACAGGTCGTTGACAGTTTGTAAAATAGTCTGCCTGGAAGGGGTGTACACAGTGCGAAGGTCAGAGAAGTAGGCAGGAGATGAGTCAGAGAAGATATTGTGACAGGTCGTTGACAGTTTGTAAAATAGTCTGCCTGGAAGGGGTGTACACAGTGCGAAGGTCAGAGAAGTAGGCAGGAGATGAGTCAGAGAAGATATTGTGACAGGTCGTTGACAGTTTGTAAAATAGTCTGGCCTGGACAGGTAACAATGAAGAGCTTGCAGAAGAGGCTGCCCATGATCACGTATGCTTGCTTTGAAACCCAGTTTCGCGGGATAGTCTGACCGTTCGAAGGTCATACAGAGATGAGTCAGAAGTATGGGCAGAAGAGGCTGCCCATGATCACGTATGCTTGCTTTGAAACCCAGTTTCGCGGGATAGATCTGACCGTTCGGTAGTCTACAGAGATGGTAAATTGGGCAGATAATTACAATAGTCTATCCTGGAGAGAACAAAGCCAAAAGCGAGAGATATGGTTGCTTCAACAGTCAGGTACTGGCGGATAAAGCTGATGCGTTTGATTTCCACGTAAACAGAACGGCAAACAGTTAAAATGTGCTTGTCAAGAGCCATATGTTATCTGAAATCATGAAATCAAAGTTGCGAGCACAGGTCGTGGACGGAATGTCGACAGTGCAGGAAAAATGGTTTTATTTGACTTCATGAGGAGAGCCTCTAACTTGTTGTCATTCAGTTTCAGTTTGTTCTGTGTCCTCCAGGACCTCACGTCAGAGATGCATGTCAACATGGTCAAGACAGTGGCGTGCATTTGATCAGGACAGGACTGAAGTAGTTGTGTGTCATCAGCAAAAGACTGGCTGGAGACAAAGAGCAGAGAGTTGCAGAATAGATAATGAAGAGGATAGGACTACGAGCTGATCCCTGTGGGACACCAAAGAAAACATCCGAAGGTCTTGAACTCTGACCATTGACAGTCACAGTCTGAATCCTACAAGTGAGGTAATACTCAAACCACGATAGAACAGTGCCAGAAATAACATAGAGATATTGAAGTCTGTGGAAGAGAATATTGTGGTAGATAATATCGAAAGCAGCAGACAGATCGAGAAGGGTTAAGACAGACACATCACCACCATCCAGTGCAAGCAGAATATCGTTAGTCATTTAAAGTAGAGCCGTCTCAGCGCTGTGACATGGACAATAAACAGACTGGAAAGGGCAGAGGAGGGCACGGGAATGCAAGGAGGCCACACAACTATTTTCTCAATGACTTTGGACAGGAATGAAAAATTTCAGACTGGACGGTAATTCTTTATTTTATTGTAATCAAGAATAGAACCTTTGAGAAGAGGCTTACCGAGAGCATGTTTAAATACTGACGGGAAGGAACCAGACAGCAGACTGTCGTTAACAATCTGAGACAGAGCCAGCAAAAGGTCGTCTAAGCAGTCAGGAAGCGACGATGTAGTACTGAGATCAACGGAGCAACCATCAGCAGAGTAAGAAGGAGGATCTCTCTCTCTCTCTCTCTCTCTCTCTCTCTCTCTCTCTCTCTCTCTCTCTTATATATATATATATATATATATATATATATATATATATAGGCCCCTCCTTGCTCCCTGACCCATTCCCTGTGCATTGGTCACTTTACAATGACGCGGTATTGCCCTGTACTGGAGACTACTGTACTGTCTTGTATGGCTTTGTATTGTATTGAGGTCGCAATGTTGCGCGCTCTTTCCCATGGCGGATAGACTCACTCTGTGTACGCGTCTTCTAGGTCTGTGGAATCGTCTGCTGACAGGGAGGTGTCGCTCCTCTTTGCTGCCACACCTCGGCATCTTGGTGCAAATACGAAGCGTCTGGAGAAGGACAGAAACATACAGGAGGACAATAAGATAATGGTAAGGATACGTACTCGCTGAACAGACAGACAGACAGACAGACAGATTTACACGCATACACACTCTTACACGCGCACGCAAGCACACACACACACACATACACTCACGCACGCACGCATGCACACACACTCACGCACGCACGCACGCACGCACAGGTAAGAATGCACACACACACACACACACACACACACACACACACACACACACACACACACACACACACACACACACACACACGCACACACACAATACGCACGAATGAACACACACACACACACACACACACACACACACACACACACACACACACACCACCACACACCCACGCACGCACCACGCACACACACACACACACACACACACACACACACACACCACACACACACACACACACACACACACACACAACAACACACACACACACACACACACACACCACCACACACTCACACACTCACACACACACACGCACACACACCGCACGCACACGCACACACACACACACACACACACACACACTCGTATGGTGCCAGCTTTCATCTTATAGGTGATCAGTTTTAAGCACGGGCTTTTAATTTTCCTAATGGTTGCGGACCCTTCAGAACCGGACGTGACTACGGCACCAAGCATCAGCCAATTACCAAATACTTTAACAGACATGTCGCACCTACAGACCACACTGTAATGAAGGTTTTCAATCTTTACCGTCAGCACACACACCTGTGCACCTCCGTGGGTTAGAAGCCAAGACCTACATTAGGATGCCCTTCGTGGGCTGACCCAGGAACACGACTGGCACACCGAGTTATTGTTCATCCTTTTTCTAGAAGGAAACGCGTTTTAGTTTTTTGAACAGTGTACACGCAAATTTTGGCCAATGTTCGTTTTTGCAACATTGCCATTTGTTTGTATCATCGGTGGCATTATTTGGCTATGGCAACGTCTCTTGGGTGTTAGCTTACGCTGGTTTGTTTAAAATATTTTGTTCTTAGTCATTTTATTACGAACATTCTGCGTCTAACCAAAAGGCAAAACAAAAACAAACAAAAAAGTGAAGAAAAAGAAAAGAAAAAACAACAACTGTGTATTTGACTCTTGTGTTTACTCTGTCCATATTTCTATATTTAACTACTATGTATTGTTGCACTTTCGGGAGGGGGTGGGTGGGTAGGGGCTGTTCTTACTTGATTGGTATGAATGCCTTTTGGTAGTTTTAGCTTGTGCACTGTGTGTATATGGCGCTGTGAACACGCAAGACTTTGTGCAAAAGTTTTTTTATGCGCCATATATAAATTTTCTTTCATTTATTCGTTCATTCATTCATTCATTTGATAAGCTTCAGGAGGAGAATCCCTCAGCCACTTTAATAATAATAATAATAATGGACATTTCTATGGCGCATGATCCCTAGCAAGATCTAGGGCACAATGCGCCGTACAAAAAAGATGCAGAAAAATGTATAAACACAGACAATGGACAAAATAAAAAGGTTTCAGGCCATACGACCGCCAACCACGCAAGAATTTGCATACAGCAATTTCAGTAAATAAACCAAAGTTGTCAGTAACCAAACATGACCAAACTCTGATTTGAGCACACACGTATGACACAAGTAGATATACTGCAAATACAAAAATGTACAGCGGGATATTGCACACACACATACACGCACGCACGCACGCACGCACGCATAGACACACACACACACACACACACACACACACAACACCACACACACACACACACCACACACACACACACACGCACACTTTGCCTTCTAGTTGTCTGTGCCAGCTAGTGCATGCCCTTGTGACTGTCGCCCTATAAAACGATACTCACGTGCAGTCGATTCGCCGTGCGCTGACGACTGATGCGGCCACGAGCACGGAGAGAAGGACCAGTAGTACTGTGCTGCTGAACGACACTCGCGTCACCATGCTGAAATCAGATTAATAAACATGATGTTAATAATGGGGTTACTACAACAACAGCCACAACTGCTGCTGCTACTACTACTACTGCTGTTGCTGCTGCTGCTGCTGCTTCTGCTACTGCTGCTGCTCTGCTTCTACTGCTGCTCTGCTACTACTACTACTACTACTACTACTACTACTACTACTACTACTACTACTACTCACAATGATGATAACATCAAATCAAGAAGAAGAAGAAGAAGAAAAAGAAGAAGAAGAAGAAGAAGAAGAAAAAGAAGAAGAAGAAGAAAAAGAAGAAGAAGAAGAAGAAAAAGAGCAGTAGGAGCAGGAGGAAGAAGAGGATGAAGAAGAACAATAACAGCAACGTACTACTACTAATAGGCTACTACTAGTGTGCAAATTACAAATACAGTCATTTTTCTTTTTTCTTTTTTACAATAAGTATGTCATATTGGATGACGAGAAAGCGGAAGCATTGGATCATTCTAAATGCAGAAGAAAACACGCACAAGGTTCAGGCAGAACGGTTTTAAGTTAGACAAAACTGAAAATGCTAAAGTTTGGCAGCTCTTGTTTTCATGAAGCAACAAACAGATGCTTAATATTCCAACCGGAATCGATAGCGTCAGGTATATGCCCACTGAAACAAATCACATGGGTCTGTTGGGTCCACCTTGCACAGAGTGCAACGACTCAAACTATTTACACATATTCTGTATCACTATATACATCACCAACACATTCTCTCTCTCCTTCTCCCCCCTCCTCCCCCCCCCCCCCCCCCCCACCCCCCGCTACCTCCCTCTTCCCAGGCCCTCCATCATCACCACCACAATCATCGCATTGTTATAGCATCAGCAACTTTGTAAAAAGGTCATCATTATCGTTATCAGCAGCAGCACCATCAGCATCACCACCGCCACACCAACCGAAATGGAGTTAAAATGCACACACACACACACACACACACACACACACACACACACACACACACACACACACACACACACACACACACACACACACACACACACACCACCACCACCGCCACAACAACAAATAAAAACAAACAAACAAAAAGCAAAGCAAAACAAAACAAAACCAAAAAACGAAAATCAAAGAAACAAACACACACACACACACACACACACACACACACACACACACACACACACACACACACCACACACACACACACACACACACACACAAGAAGACCCCAAAACAAAAGAATGACAGACAAATATGACCCTCTTGAAGAACAGAACCCGAAATTTATTCTCCGGTATCATTAAGGACTTGGAAGTTGCAAGACCATCGAGTACAAAAAGAGAGAAAAAAAAGAAAGAAAACAGGAATGATTAATACCACCTACTGTCAGCGCTAGCGATGCTTAAACAGTAAAAGCATCCATGACATCACAGGCCCGTAAAAAAAAAAAAAAAACTGTTTCATCGTTCGTAACCCACGCCAAGTTATGACTGAAGAGGACTATGAAAAAATGCATCTGAATAAACCTGGGAATCAGAATGGCAGAACTCCTGCCAGCAGATGAAACACGCAAAACTATAGTGCTACTCTAACTTATAAACAAGGCTTAAAAGATACGTCGTGTGATAGATGTTCAAGTTGGTAAAATACAGAACGTCGGCAAACAACAGTGTAAGCTGCCTTATATAGTTGGCATTCATGTTACAGTCTACGGGTCCATACAATTATTACATCTGTGCATGGACGCATACTGAGTAATAATCACGCCCTCACTTGGGGCGAAAATCGAAAGGAGGTTTAACCGCAATTCCAGTCAACCTGACCCCGACTGAACCTGCCTTAATCGCACGGCGTTATACCGCCATCTTGTCATGGGGTGAACGCAAGCGTGAAATCAAAGACACGAGTCCCGTGTTCTTCGCTGGACCGTTTCTTTTGTCTGAAGTCGGCTCGTAATTTCGCAATTCACACGTCCTCATAGATGCAGATGGATCGGTTTCGGCGCCTTGCTGAAGACCTTCAACGCTTTTCAAAGATGAGCTATAGGCTTTTCACGCCGTTGAATTGTATTGTTTGAAGGGATCCGTTGTCGACACCAATCTCGGAGTCGTCAACGTACATTACTCAGATTGGATGATGGTCATCGACACGAAAGTGTTGACGTTTAGGCTCCAGTCCATCTCTCGATCCAACACACACTAATGAATGAAGGACTGTCAAGTTTTGGCATTGCAAGCAAGAAGCTGTGGCGGAGAAATCACAAATGATTTGATGTAGTTGATTCGTACTATGGGCGAGTAAAAATCACAATTGATTCGATGTTCGCATGGAAAACAGAAATGATCTAATGAAACAATCAATGAACTGCTGCTGAATCTCTCTCTCTCTCTCTCTCTCTCTCTCTCTCTCTCTCTCTCTCTCTCTCTCTGTATATATATATAATATGTGTGTGTGTTGTGTGTGTGTGTGTGTGTGTGTGTGTGTGTGTGTGTGTGTGTGTTGTGTGTGTGTGTGGTGGTCGAGAGAGAGAGAGAGAGAGAGAGAGAGAGAGAGAGAGAGAGAGAGAGAGAGAGAGAGAGAGAGAGAGAGAGAGAGAGAGAGAGAGAGAGAGAAACAGACAGACAGACAGACAGACAGGCACAGACAGACACAGACAGAAACAGAGAGACAGAGAGACAGAAACAGAAACAGAGAGACGGAGAGACAGAAACAGAGAGAGCGAGAGAGCTCCGCGTCTCTGCTATGAAAGGAAAGGCGATGGTTTTGCTCATTTGCGCGTTGCAGATAGGAACGCCTCTGATCGAAACTGGTAGACGGAAGAATGCGAGCCTGCATTTAATCACTCCAGCCGAGAGCTGATGGCCTTGTCTGTTTGGCCCAACAGAGTCATGCCCCCTCTCTTTGCTGTCAGATGCAACACCCCTACTGAGCTATAATGTAACCTCCAGTTATTTATCGAGCTCAGTGGCCACCACCCCACGCGCCGGTCCTTCGGTGGGGAAAGGGATGGAAGTCGTGGGCGAAGGTGGACAGAATAGTATCCATCAGCCACTGACGCTAGAAACGTTGCAAGGGTGACAGTAATAATCCAAAGCCACCAGGCCACGCGTACCCGGAAACACGAGTCAAGTTATTGCTGTCGTTCTTCCTGCCCCTCCTTTTCAGAACACATTTTGTCCAAGATGTAGAAGTCATCAAGCTAGCCATCGAGCTAATTAGTTCC
>JABMCL010002885.1:122500-127500 GCA_018857735.1 Alviniconcha marisindica | reverse complement strand
GTATACTGTGCTAAGAATGAAGATGAAGAGGCTCGGGTCCCAATGCCATTCCGGGCTCACACTTCCGGATGAGATAAAAATAAAGGCCCCCTTTCCTCGTTGAACTCCTATGAAAGTTAGATATTGACGAAGAGGTTTGCTTTTCAGTGGTCTAGCGGCAATCCTCTTACGCACCTGCCGTGGGTGGCAAAACGCCCAGGCATCACTTTACGCCATGCCACTACACGCTATGCCACTACACGCTATGTCACTCTAGTGACAAAACGCGCAGGCATCACTTCACGCTATGCCACTACACGCTATGTCACTCTAGTGACAAAACGTGCAGGCATCACTTCACGCTATGCCACTCTGGTGACAAAACGCGCAGGCACCACTTCACGCTATGCCACTCTGGTGACAAAACGTGCAGGCTTCACTCAACGTTATGTCACTCTGATGACAAAACGTGCCGGGGTGACAAAACATGCAGATATCACTCAACGTTACGTCACTCTGGTGACATAAAGTGCCGGGGTGACAAAACGTGCAGGCATCACTCAACGGTATGTCACCCTGGTGACAAAACGTGCCGGGGTGACAAAACATGCAGATATCACTCAACGTTACGTCACTCTGGTGACATAAAGTGCCGGGGTGACAAAACACGCAGGCATCACTCAGCGTTACGTCACTCTAGTGACAAAAATTGCCGGGGTGACAAAACGTGCAGGCATCACTCGACGTTATGCCACTCTGTTGACAAAACGTGCCGGGGTGACAGAAACTGCCGCAACACTCGCAACGTCTCGAGTACCTTCTCCACTGGAACACACATGTCACCTCTTCAGAGGACTGCACATGCTTGGTTCATGTCTGATTGGTGAAACGCTCTGGCGGTGGGATTCGATCCCTGTGAAACGAAGGTGATTATCGAGAGATATTTAGCCTAAGTGTCAAGCGACAAACGAAGGTGATGGGCGCGCTTCCCCCCCCCCCCCCCCCCCCCACCATTCCCCCCTTTATATAGATATATTGTGTGTGTGTGTGTGTGTGTGTGTGTGTGTGTAGTTGCTCTTCGTCAACACTGGTTGAAACACTCCTATTGCCTGGCCATTGACTAAGTATTGACCAACTTAAAGGTTAATATTAAAAAAGAGGCTGACCTCGAAATGATCTTTCTTTCCGAATCCCATGTGGATCGGCTAAACGTTCTGCAGCGGTCGCCTGTGAAATCGACCAAATGCCAGTGTTACCGGGTACATTTCACCCACGTCCAACATTTGTCAGACCTTTTTCTTTTTGCTCTTCTTTTTATATCCATTTGTCAGACCTTTCGGGGTTTTTTGTTTTTGTTTTTTGGTCTACTGCTTGGGCTATACGACCTTGTTGTTTTTTCTTTTTCTTTTTTCACTTTTACGATTGAGGGGAACCGCCAGCCAAGGAACACAGAACTGTCAATTCGAAGGCCGCACTGCCATCAGGTTAGCTAATCTACAACATCTTTTGACATTTATTATCAATTGATGCAGAAGTATTATATCAACAACCTGACGGAACGTAAAGGACGCTGAGAGAGAGAGAGAGAGAGAGAGAGAGAGAGAGAGAGAGAGAGAGAGAGAGAGAGAGAGAGAGAGAGAGAGAGAGAGAGAGAGAGAGAGAGATCTTAACCTGTGGCCATTTCAGCACGAGCATGCTGTAAATCAAAATGGCTGTCCTTCCCGTGAGGCATATAACAATGTCTCGACAAAACATCAGTTCGCTCTCCATCGCTAAACAATAGCGGTCTAGCTGGTGTAGGTGCTCCGGAAGCGAACCAAAACCACAGTTGCGTTTGTTCAGTGAGTACACGCGAAAAATACCAAAAAATATGCTTTTCAAGATTGGCTTGGAAATAAAAGTAACAATTCGTATTTCAACTATTGTATGGAGGAGGAAACGGAGTATCAAATAATCTCTTGCTGTTTCTTGGATTTTGATTGACCAATCTGCGAAAGAGTGGCAGGGAAGGGGGGAGATGGGGGGGATGGGGTGGGGGGTGGGGGGGAGAGATAAATCGTCTCCCACTAAATTTGACTACATCTTTTAGTCGTCGGGATCTTTCATATTAGTATCATCGGACAATCATTTACTGACACGGACAGTGTAAAGCTGATGATGTGTGGTTTTGACGGTAAGGACGAATTGAAAAACAAACAAACAAACAAAAACGCCCAAAAAAGCAAACAAAAACAAAAGAAAACAGAGATTGAGGGGGAAAAAACGAAATAAATAAAATAAAAAGCACAAGAAAGGAGAGAGAGAGAGAGAGAGAGAGAGAGAGAGAGAGAGAGAGAGAGAGAGAGAGAGAGAGAGAGAGAGAGAGAGAGAGAGAGAGAGAGAGAGAGAGAGAAGATAATACTTTATTACACAGGGATAAAGATTTAAGCACGTGTCGGCTTTTTTACAAATCTGTCCCTGATGACAAACACAGCAACACTCAATACATCAAACAAGAATTCCATTAAATACGCTAGAAAAAAAAACGACTTAAAAACAAAACAAAACTAATTTCTGTCTAAAAATCACATCATACGAACAGGAATAATAAGGCAAAGTAAGACCAATTCAAAACAATTTTTTAGGTGAGAGGAGAGAGAGAGAGAGAGAGAGAGAGAGAGAGAGAGAGAGAGAGAGAGAGAGAGAGAGAGAGAGAGAGAGAATTACAAAAACATATTAACGAATAATGGAAAGCGACAGAATAATGGCTATCTCACTATCTACGTATAAAACAAGATCACATCTAACTGGATTGGAAGCTAAGCAATGGCGCATTATACACACCTAACCAAAATCAAAGCACATCACACCTACCAACAATCATATATATGCAAACATTAAATTTGAATAAAAAAATTTTTTATGACCACGAGGAAAAAGAAAAGTAAATATTTCATGAAAATACAAACAAACAAACAAAAATCTAAAACTTTACAAGAAGAGCAAGGTAGGGAAAACAATAACAACATTCTATACATTTTGTGTCAAGCTGTCTGACAAGCGAGAAAAGAAAAGAAAAGAAAGAACAAGAAGTATAAAGAAGTATTCAAGGTGGCTTAGCGAGTGCCTGAAATACTTTCCTTTGGAACGTTTTTAATTCCATGGGGTATCTGAGATGATGAGCTAAACTATTCTACGCTAAGGAGCCTGAAAAGGAGAAACTCGTTTTAAAGATATCAATCCTTGTTCTGGGCAAAAGCTGTTTATTCCCATGAACATGAAGACGTTCAGATGGAATCATGAGATCTTTCAGATACTGCGGGGCTTTGCCGTGAACAACCTTTTGCATTAGAACACATTTGTTGAGCAACAATTGTTTGTCTAAAGGGAGTAGTTTGAGAGCACAGCACTTTTGTTTATAGTCTAAATTCGGAATTGGCGTCAACAATTTTACGGCACGTTTGTGGAGAGAATACAGCTGCTTCATGTGCACATAGGCACATCCATCCCATGCATTTGAAACATAGTTCATATGTGACATAATGTGTGCAAAGAAGAAGGCTAGTATGGACTTTTGGCTGACAATTTGGCTCAGTTTCGAAAGAAGAAAAATATTTCTAGAAACGGTTCTGCAAATGTTGTTAATATGCGTTTGCCACTTTAGCTGTTCATCTACAGTTATTCCAAGTAGGCGATGTTTTGAAACTTGTTCTATTGGCGTGCTCTCAAACTTTAGATTTAAAGGGAGCTGTTTTTTTTCTGGTGTTTTTGTCTCGTCGCCATCAACATGCATTTTGTTTTCGTCGGATTCAGTGCCATCCGATTTCTACAACACCATCCAGAGACATCATATAGACTTTGTTGTAAATCCCTACGTATATTATCTATGTTGTCATTAGCTGTATTAAGGGTGCCATCATCAGCAAGTAAATCACACTGGACTGACGCACGTGTAAGACACAAGGGCAAGTCATTAATAAAGATGCAAAACAGAAACGGGCCTAGGATCGACCCTTGAGGCACTCCACTTGTTACAGACGCTTCTTGGGAGTATGTGCCATTTACAAGTACGCATTGTAGACGATCCTGTAAGTAAGATCGTAAGAAAGCTATACTTGCGATGCTTAAGTTGTACGTAGATATTTTTTTCTGTAAAATATCGTGATGAACCAGATCAAAGCCTTGCGAAAATCGAGAAATACGGCGCCTGACATTTGGCGATTGTTAAAAGCTGAGAGCCAAGTATCAGTTAAACGGTAACCGCCGTTTGACAGAATGCCCACATCGGAAGCCAGACTGAAATGAATGGAAAAGCTGGTGTGTTTCTAAAAAGTTTGTCAAATGTTTGTGAATCTGTCTTTCTAGTGGCTTTGTGAGAACAGACAGGATCGAGATAGGGCGGTAATCGTTCAGATCGGTGGAGATAGTTTTTGTTTTAGGGAGTGGAATACTTTAGCTCTCTTGAATGCGGTTGGAAAAAACATTCTTTTGTATGCATAAGTTATAAATATATGTTAAGTGTCTCAGCTATGTAAGGAAGGGCAATTTTTAGAAGTTTGACACTAATACCATCACAACCTGTAGATTTCTTATTATCCAGCTTTGAGATAGATATTCCTACTTCGAATACAGAGAGAGAGAGAGAGAGAGAGAGAGAGAGAGAGAGAGAGAGAGAGAGAGAGAGAGAGAGAGAGAGAGAGAGAGAGAGAGAGGGAGAGAGAGAGAGAGAGAGTCAGCAATGCAATCTATCTTACTTGGAGAATAAAAGGAATTGTTTGTCTTGATTGTAACATCGCCTAGTCTCTGAATCTCGTAAGAAGTGGCGGCGTCTTTGCGACCTTTGAGAACGGCCGTTTCTAGAGGAGGTGCGTAATTGAACAAGTAAGATAAGTGATAATACGGCACATATTGCAAGTATTGCTTCGAGAATGTGTTGGGTACAATCTCTACGGCACTGGGAGGAACGCATACGCATAATAATTCCGAAATGCCTCCTTCATCCGAAAAACTACACTGGGTAACCATGGGACAAGGCGGTGAGT
>JABMCL010002885.1:115000-117500 GCA_018857735.1 Alviniconcha marisindica | reverse complement strand
TATTTCTTGGTATACATAGTTTGGCTGCTCATGTGTACAGCGATTGGAGCTCTATGATCGAACTAGCTCCAAGCGGTAGATGCATGGTTCGTGTGTCAGTGAGAACAGTTAGGGGACACCAAGCAAAGAAGAAGCAATTGCCTTTCTGATGTGTAGGGCGGGTGGGGAGGAGACACACACGGCAGTTTTTCATTCGGGGTATGGTATGGTTTGTTCAAAATCGATGTTGGAAAATCGCACAAATGTGAAAGTGAACGCATTCGTCTTCTGGCATTTAGAGTATGCGATGTCATGACACATTACACAATACAGACAAATTTATCGTGTCATGAGACAAATTTGTCTTCAAACAGGATAGTAGAAACAGTTCGGCATGCGGGGCAAGACTATATTTACCTCATGAGCCAAGAGTTGTTGCTCTTCATTGGGAAAGAGCAAACAGACAAGGCTGTGACCTGGGGAGGTCAAATTCCAAGCAAAACAAAAATCTTGTTGCATAAATATTAGCGTCATATGGATTTTAAACCTGCAAACGGAACAGATGCACATTTTCAATGTTTTCAAGCCATCTTGCGTCCTACGCTTGAGGTTCTCTGCAAAGAAGGAAAGAAAGAAAGAAAAAGAAAAACAAGAGAGAGTCGCTTTACACGTGTGTATTGCTGACCAAGCAAAAACGGATTATTGGCCGAACCCTTACGTGCAAGAGCGCGCGAGGGATGGGGGTGTGAAGAGAGAGAGAGAGAGAGAGAGAGAGAGAGAGAGAGAGAGAGAGAGAGAGAGAGAGAGAGAGAGAGAGAGAGAGAGAGAGACAGACAGACAGACAGACAGACAGACAGACAGACAGACAGACAGACAGACAGAGAGAGAAAGAGACAGACAGACAGAGAGAGGGGGGGGGGGGGAGAGAGAGAGAGAGAGAGAGAGAGAGAGAGAGAGAGAGAGAGAGAGAGAGAGAGAGAGAGAGAGAGAGAGAGGTGGTGTCAGGAAGACATTTAAGTGTTTAAGGGCTGCGCAGTTTTGAAATGACCGAACCACGACGAGCGTGAAACGCGGGTTAAAGTTCTGCTCGATTTGATCAAAATATTGGCCGCGGAGTCCGTAAGCTGTCTATGCCTCCATATTAATTACAGCCCTCCCCATGGCCCCAGGGGAGGGTAAAAGGAGAGAGGCAGAAAGTGGTTAATAACGGTTACTCCATCTTCCTGGCCGCTTTATTTTTTGTCCTTCCCCTTTACCCCCCCGGCACCCAACGATTGCGTATTCAACGACGCTGTCTTCGCGCCAACATGGCCCTTATAATTCTTCTTTCCTGCGATTTTTTTTCTTTCTTTCTTCTCATTCTTTTCTTTTCTTCTTTTCTTGTTGATATTTTTTTCTAATTCATCTGTTCTGTTGTTTGTAGAACAGGACTTGATGGCGGTATTCTGTTGACACAATTGTTCTGTATTCCAGCTTGTGTGTTGTTGTTTTTGTTTTTGTTTTTTGTTAATATATATTTTTAATTTCATCTCTTCTGTTGTTTGTTGAACATGACTTGACGACGGTATTCTCTTGACACTATTGTTCTGTATTCCAGCTTGTTCTTGTGCTCTCCCTGATATAACCGTACTGGTTGACTGGGCGTAAAACACCAAGTTACTTAATTACCTACTTGTTCTTGTGCGTTGTGAATCTGCTTGGAAAACCAATCCGTGCAGTCATTGTCAGTCAAGGGTGACGATAGCATTTTGTCTGATTTTATTCCCTTTCATTTCGTTTATTTCTTTAAACTTATTTCATCTCATTGAGTCTCTCATTACATCCGCTTATGTCCTCAGTGTGAACTTATACTTCTATGCAAAGAAGTTGGTCGCTCTACTCAGAAGAAGAGTAAGTAAGTAATTTGGCGTTTTACTGACTTACTTACTCTTCTTCTCTCGCCCTGATATAACCGTAATGGTTGACTGGGTGCAAAACACCAATTACTTACTTACTTACTTACTTACTTACTCTTCTTCTCTGTAGGCGCCCATCGTCTTTATAGAAGAGAAGACTGTTTACGGGGCGTGCTTAAAGAGCCGAGTCTTCTTTATGCACACACTTTGATCGCTGCTTTGCGGCTGTGTTCAGTCTATTAACTGACAAGGACAAGGCTTTTGGTCGATCGGCTTCACAAGCATTGAGCGCTCCTGACCTTTTCTTTTTTCACTTTTACCCTTTTCGATTGCGCCACATTTCACAGACCCACAATTATTCTGCCATAACACAGCAGCTTTATGTCTCCACATAGTTCCTCCTCCTCAAAAAATAAATATATATTTAAAAAAAATCATGTCGACAAGATTATCAATACACGAGATCAAGTATAGTTTACGCGAGACTGGCGGTGGTCTTACAAGGCCAAGAGCTCAGTCGTCGCTGCACATTTTGATCTGGGTCGGTTCGGTTCGATTTAAATACAATGAAGGTGGTGTCTGTTATATCATGAGCCGGTTTGGCCTAGCGGTAAGGCGTTGGGCTG
>JABMCL010002885.1:102500-105000 GCA_018857735.1 Alviniconcha marisindica | reverse complement strand
CACACACACACACACACACACATTCGCATGCGTACTCCCCCTGTCTCTCAGTCTACCTCATCTAAATGTATAATGCTAATACCTAGCAAACATAAATTGACCGGGCAATGCTATATCTTCCAGGGGGGTATCTTGCAGGTCTGGACAGCGCGCCACAAAATCGAAACCAAGGCTAGGGTGTGGAAATATGATGATAGTGTGTCCAAGTCTTATTGTCCCTACGGTTAAGCCTTGTTTTCAATCTCGGTTACCTTGGTGACCTCACCTCGCGAATATTCTTTGAGAGTGATCAATGAACCATAGCAAATGTATAAAGTTCACATCGGACTTACACAGCGTTACATCAAGATCAACAAAGCAGTTTGTTAACCCTTCCAGACTCTCAGCTGCCTCTATTGTCAATTTTCAAAGCACAGATTGCGGTCAGGTTAACTAATACAAAGCCATGACGCCGAGCAGAGCAAATGGGAACGTATTAGACAATCAGAGACTTTCCCAAACAGACAGAAGCGACAGAAGGAACATAATGTAGGCGTGCCCATTAAATGTCACAACATCCGAAGCACGATTAGCTAATGGCAGAGCAAAATGGGCTATGGCAAAACACAATGGACTAACATGGCAAAGTATAGAATGAACTAATGGCAAAGTGCCATCAATGATGGGCTACCCTTTCCTCAGAGCTGCATGTCAACAGCACAAAATAATATCCTGCAATTAGTCGGCAGTTAAAACTCCAACAAGAAACGTAAGAGCGTTTATAATGTTGAGTTGATATTTCGCATTAACGCAATAAAAAACAAAGTATGTGACTTCGATTGTCAGATCAATACTCGCGTGCTTGAACAGCGGAAAAATGGTATCTACGAAGACGCAGCTTATAGTTGGCGTACGAGTTTAGTGTGTGTGTGTATGTGTGTGTGTGTGTGTGTGTGTGTGTGTGTGTGTGTGTGTGTGTGTGTGTGTGTGTGTGTGTGTGTGTGTGTGTGTGTTGTTTATTTATCTACACACACACACAAACACACACACACACACACACACACACACACACACACACACACACACACACACACACACACACACACAAAGACAACAACAAAAATAACAATAATCTTCCAGTCTGCTTCCGAACCGTTACTCTTCTTTTCTCGGCAAAGGTCGTAAACTTGAAACCGCAAACCAACGTAGGCCAATGCTATATTGTGTGCTATCTAAAATGAGCATCACGCCTTTTTTCCTTCGCGAATATTGAAGATTTGGTGCATCATATAATCAATCATTCGAAAGGGTTAGATCAGATCTATAGCATCGAGGAGACTATTTTTTTTGTAATTGACAAAGGGGCCCCGCAAGTAGCCTCAGCTTACTGTGTCAGTGTTGTCTGATAAGGTACGCTTGCACTGAGCTCCCTACGGTGTCAAAAATAAATAATACCCTGCCACATGGGTGTACGCATGGCTATTCTTTGGACGTATAAGGTACGGAAATTCATCCCACCCACCCCTCTCCCCATCTCCAACCATGACATCGTTGAACATCACAAGAGTTTTAATCACCCCTTCACTTTTTATTCTCAAAAAAACTAAAATCAAGTGGTTCTTTAGCCCACAACAAAAATGCAATTCAGATGCAATGTGAAATCAACAGAATCACATAAAAAGTAGCGCAAGTGAGTATGGAGTACCCCAGGGTTCTGTTCTGGGACCTGTTTTGTTCACGTCTCTTTCGGACGTAAATTCTGGTCTGCGACTTTTACATGTCTACTGATGATACGGAGCTCTCGCAAAGTGAACCAGCTGATAAATTTCGTTCTGTTCAGTCAGGTATTCAGACATGTATTGACAGCATTTTTTTTCCATTTTTTTCATTTTTCTTTTCCTTTTTTTCCATTTTTTCTTTTCTTTTCTTTTCATGGATGAACAACAATAAGCTCATGCTGAACAGGAATTGCTTCTCTTTTGTAAATAACAGAAGTAATTCCCGGAGACATCGAAAAGAGCGCATCGCTAATAAGCTCGCGTCTATAACAGTGCATTTCGCATGCTAATAAGAGCGCGTGTTCATGCCAAAAGGAGCGCACGTTAATGTGTGTTTTTTGTGCTAATAAGAGCGCATTGGTGAGATCGTTGTCATCGACATGACTTCATGTTTTTAAAGACTCGTTTGTTTGTATATGTGAGATCGTTGTCATCAGAAATTTACCAGATATTCATGTGAGTTTCAAACACCCGTCTGTTTGTTTACATTCATTCTTGTTGTTTTGAATAAATTTAAAGTCAAACTTTGACTATCTCAGAGAGTCAATTGACTTATATTATATTTCACGTCACATTTCACAACGCGCTCTTTCTGGCATTCTAGAATTTTCTTAAATTCCAAAGATGCGCGCTTATCGAACACAAAACTGCGCTGTTTCTAGCTTCAGTTTTCAGACTTCCGCTTTTAAAAAAAAGGTGTGAAACGCGCTCTTATGGGATGCACCCGTAATTCCCGTTGGCAT
>JABMCL010002885.1:85000-97500 GCA_018857735.1 Alviniconcha marisindica | reverse complement strand
GCTGTGGTTACTTAGCAGGTGCTTTAAGCCCGGCCAGCCACACCAGGGCTACAAGCGTGGTGCCATAATAATTACAGCGAAAGGAACACTCTATACTTTTATTAACGCATGCAATTGACTTCCTGCAGGGGATAACTTTGCACCGGAAACCGGGTGCCGAACGCTTACACATCACATAATTATAGTCATAAACGGCAGCAGTGAAATGAGAGCGCGCACGTGTATATGATAGCCCATTTTGGATTCGTGCTTGGGTGGGTAGGCGTCTGTACGCGTATCAATGGTCACTGATCGTCATCGATCATTATGATGTTACACGACCGATACGACTGTCAGACTGTAGCTAATGCATGCTTTTGCTGCACGCATTTTGTTTATTTATGGCCTCTCTGGCTCTTTCATTGATTGGCTGGGTCACGGAATATCTACGAATTATAGAAAATCTCCTCGCATCAGGTGCAACTATAAAACCGATGTGAGCGAGGTTATCCATTTAAAGCTTGAAGGGAAGCAGTTGTCTAAAATTGCAGTTTCTCATGCAGCAAAATAGTATTATTCATCATAGTAACTTGATATTTACCGTTCATGCAGTCACCCATGGAATTTACACGAGGGAGAAATTCTCGAGTAAACATCTCTCTCTCTCTCTCCCCAACCCCCGGCTATCCCCTCCCCCTCCCCATCCGATTTCGTCCCCCTGTCCCTTCTCTCCGCCTCTAGTTCTGTCTTACTCGCTCACTCTGTTATGGCTTGTTGTGCTTTCTGCTAACGTCGTTACAGGGGATGGAGCATCTTCAACAAAACCGCTTTGATCTAATAGACATGCATCCGCTTAATGATATTCATCCCACACTGACATGGAGAGCAGGACTCAATACAACTGTGCAGCACATCGATCTCATCTTTCCTGTCTCCTGTGATCAAAAAAGGATGTGAGTGGATGGTTCTCGCCTTGGAAATGTCGGGACTAGTTGAAGACGTCCTATGTCAAACACAAGCAAAATCTGAACCGGAGCACGTTTTCACAATGTATATCTGTTGAAGATATTTGTTTCTCCCCAACCACCAGATCCTTTTCTGTGGTTCCTTTTTCTTTGGTACTGAGTGTTGTTTTGTGTTTAAAGGAACCGAACCTAACTGGTACAGGCATCAATACAAACAAAAAGCTGGTCTGTGCGATTTTTTCGTCAGTGTTTTTTTCTTTTTCTTTCTTTATCTTGTTGTTGCTAGTTTTGTTTAGTTTGTTTGATTGGTTAATTGGATTTTTGTTTGCTTGTTCGCTTGTTTATGTTTTGGTCCCACATGGTGTTTGTCATTGAGACATCTATATACTCATACGGATACGGATCGGCAAATTGCAATTGTGCACAACGAACACAGAAATTCGCGTCTTCTTTGCAAATAATCGCAGCTATTAATGTTTTTCTCCGTTAGGTGTAGATGGAGTAAGCCAGAATATGGGTGGACTTTTTTCCCACCAGAAATTGTGTCGTTCTGACTCATTCAACCTGTTTTATTCGAAGACCCTATTTCGACTTTGAGTAACGTGGTACATGAATTATAGTAGTCGGACTTTTAGTTATGATGTGTATACTTCATTTATTCCTTGCCACCTTCACTGTTACAGGTCTGTTAGTGTGAGATTGTTGTCGTTGTTGTTGTTGTTGTTTTCTCCTTATTGAAATTTTCCTTCGGAGAGCTAACGCTAACAGCAATAACAACAAAATCATCAAAAACACAGTCATGCATACATACTTGTTAAACATTAGTATAACACTTCATACATTGCACACAAAAGAAAAAAAGAAGAAAAGAAAAAAGAAGAAGAAGAAAAAATGAAGAGAAATAAAAATATAAAAAAAATGAAAAAGAAACATTGATATGTGAATCAAAACTAAGATGCAAAACTGAGACACATAGAGACAGGCAAAGGCTAAGTCAGCGGTAAATATTCACCATCATTCAGTCAATCCGGTAATTTTCTCGGAAGCTGAAGCAGACTCCATTGTCCGATGGACTTTGGTATAGTGTTTGGCAGTTCGCACCATTGTTCGCACCACGGCAAACAACAGCAACAACAACAAAAACAATTTGTAATAAGTGCCCGGTTTTGTAACAGACAATAATGATTGACGTTTTGATCTTTTAATTTTTTTCTTCTTCTTCATGTTTATGCATGCGAGCATCGTAACAAGCAAAGAAAGAAAATATATATTAAAAGAGGATGGGTGGAGGGGTCGGGGGCGGGGGGCAGACGAGTCTTTCATCAGTAAATAAGGGTTCACAGTAAACACTAGAAAAACAAAAGAAAACTACTCTTGTCCGCAAACTTCCAATGGACTGGGTGAAGAAGATGAAGTGGTTCGACCGCTCTGCGGGTCAATAACGGTTGTTGTAGCAGTCGACGATGGAGCGTCGTATTGTTGTGTGTCGGGGCCAAAAAGTCGATCATGTTTGGACTGGAGCTGCCAACTGTGCTTAATGGCTCAGCCACGACGAGAGAGAGAGAGAGAGAGAGAGAGAGAGAGAGAGAGAGAGAGAGAGAGAGAGAGAGAGAGAGAGACAGAGACAGAGACAGAGACAGAGACAGAGACAGACAGAGACAGACAGAGAGAGAGAAGAGAGAGAGAGAGAGAGAGAGAGAGAAGAGAGAGAGAGAGAGAGAGAGAGAGAGAGAGAGAGAGAGAGAGAGAGACAGAGAGAGCAGAGAGACAGAGACAGAGAGAAGAGAGACAGAGAGAGAGAGAGACAGAGGACAGAGAGACAGAGACAGAGAGACAGAGACAGAGACAGAGAGACAGAGAGAGACAGAGAGAGACAGAGAGACAGAGACAGAGAGACAGAGACAGACAGACAGAGACAGACAGACAGACAGACAGAAACAGACAGACAGACAGTCAGACAGAGAAACAGAGACAGAGTGACAAAGAGAGAGAGACAGAGACACAGACAGACAGAGACAAGGAAATAGAGAAACGGAGAGAGACAGAGACAGAGAAACAGGGAAGCGAAGAGAGAGAGAGAGAGAGAGAGAGAGAGAGAGAGAGAGAGAGAGAGAGAGAGAGAGAGAGAGAGAGAGAGAGAGACAGAGAGAGAGACAGACAGAGAGACAGAGAGAGACAGATAGACAGACCGACAGACAGACAGACAGACAGACAGAGACAGACAGAGACAGAGAGACAGAGTGAGAGAGACAGAGACAGAGAGACAGAGACAGAGACAGAGAGACAGAGAGACAGAGACAGACAGAGACAGAGAGACAGAGAGCGCAGCTTCACCGGCAAGTCAGAATCTAACACTGTCTGACATTGCCTGCTCTTGTTAAGTTACCCATGAGAGCCCAGCTAGTGCAGACATTCGGTGCCAGGCAATCAGCTTCAGGGACACAAAACATTCACTCAATTAGCTGGAGCTATGCATCATGACCCTTGCTCTGTGGATGTCAGTATATAGGCAGGAACATGTACTTTTACCCCCGTCATAGTGCTGGAAAGAATGGGCCCATTCCGTAGGCACTTTGGCGTAAGCGTTAGGTGGGGAGTTTGAGTGGTGAGAGAGAGAGAGAGAGAGAGAGAGAGAGAGAGAGAGAGAGAGAGAGAGAGAGAGAGAGAGAGAGAGAGAGAGAGAGAGAGAGAGAGAAGGGGGGTGGGAGGGGGGTGGGGGGGCAGAGAAAAGCGGGGTACCAGGAACTTCCAGACTCGGCCCTCATCCCCCACCAAAGAAAGAGAGAGTCCGAAACTGGTAATATACATCTGAGTTGAGAAATGCTCTAACACTACTCCGAGTCCAACCCTCATTCGGCGCTTCTAGTGAAAAGGTCATTCTCTTGGTCAAAGAGTGTCAGTTCTCATCATTTATTCAGCTACCGAGCGTACAACATTACACTTCATACGGGCTGCTATTTCGATATTCTTAAAATCAGTCTACTCTCCGAAGAAAACAAGAACAAGAACAACAAGAGCAACAAAATAACAACAACAAAAACAACAAACAAACAAACAAAAATCTAAACAAAAAACAACAACAAAAAAGATAAAATAAGTTTTTGTTTTAGTTAAATGTGACTTAGCTCATCATTTATTTATGTCTATTTGGTTTTATTATTCAGTGAAGCATGAATCTCTATTGATTCCACCCCCCCCACCCCCCCCCCCCCCCACCCCCACCCCCAAGCTTCAACTTGTTAAACCCATGGACAAATGGCTACAACACAAATTTATCGCAGCCTGCAGAGGAAACCCGAACAATTGACGTAACCAAAACATGTTTATTCCAAATATGAAACACATCAGCATAACACGAAGCTCGCTAGGTGCTCACATAATTATGACAAAGCTCGCTAGCTGCTCGAATAGCACGAAGCTTTCTAGGTGCTCGCATAACCCGAAACTTTCTAGCTGCTCGAATAACACGAAGCTTTCTAGCTGCTCGCATAACACGAAGCGTTCTAGGTGCTCACATAACACAAAGCTCGCTAGGTGCTCGAAGCTGGTTGGTGCTCGTACGCATAACACGAAGCTCGCAAGGTGCTCGCATAACACGAAGCTTTCTAGGTACTCGAATAACAGAAAACACGTAGGTGCGTGCCCAAAGGCTACTAGAGATTATCCCTCCGTACGGAGTCGGTCGATAAGTGGGTTGATATCAGCGTATCAATAACAGCTTGGCGGTGGTAAGCTGATACTGCCTCCGCTCGACGGAGCGGAATCATTAGCTATCGGGATCATGGCGGGGCGCTGTTTGCAACGGAACACGCCGGAAATGGCTGAGTGTGGAAGAAGTAGGAATATTACTGACAATAATTTAAGGGTTCTTGGCTGCATAGAAAACGCCATGGCGGCGTTTGTCACTGCTGTGGACAGGGGTTAATTCTTCTCCACTTGTTTGTTTGTTTGGTTGTTGTTTTTCTTTTTTTCTTGTTTATTTAGTGTGTGTGTGTGTGTGTGTGTGTGTGTGTGTGTGTGTGTGTGTGTGTGTGTGTGTGTGTGTGTGTGTGTTGTTTGTTTGTTTGTTTGTTTTTGTTCGTTTTTGCCCCCCCCCCCCACCTCCACCCCCCCCCCCACCCCCACCACCACCATCCCACCCTTCTCTCTCTCTCTCTCTCTCTCTCTCTCTCTCTCTCTCTCTCTCTTACATTTACATTTTGACATCATTCCTTTGTTTACACACACGTATAAACGCATGCACACACACGCACACGCACACGCACATACACATACTTGCACGCGCACACACGCACCCCTCCACACAAACACACACACACATATATATATATATATATATATATATATATATATATATATATATATATATATATATACAGAGAGAGAGAGAGAGAGAGAGAGAGAGAGAGAGAGAGAGAGAGAGAGAGAGAGAGAGAGAGAGATGAACTGACAAGGCTAGACATATAACTGTCGACATTGCCACGTACCGAATGTCCGTTTACTTAGCGGCCACGTTACGGACGTGCCTCGCCCTTCCTTGACCCACGCTGGTGACAAGTTTAAAATCAATAGCTAATCACTAGTGTTGAAATACAGATTCAGAGAGCAGCGGAACAAACCGAATCACGGGAAAAGTGGATGTGACTGATTTTCTCACCCGCATGTTATGTTGACCAAGAGGAGACAACAACAAATCTGGACTGGTTGGCAAGCTTACTGTTTGCCACAAAGGTGCCAAACGTCTGGGTAAGTTTGAGGAGCAATATTATGTTCCCATGGATACGTATCCAGGTGTTTTACGTGTCTATCCCCAAATAAATAACAAATATTTTATTTTAATGCCCTGTCAAGCATCGCGGTTATATCAGGGCGAGCCTATATCCCAAGAAAAAATATCTACCATATATAGCGTAATTTTGTAAGAACGAAATGACTGCAAAAGGGACTGTTTCAGAGAAATAATAAGATCTCTCTCTCTCTCTCTCTCTCTCTCTCTCTCTCTCTCTCTCTCTCTCTCTCTCTCTCTCTCTCTTTATACATACATACATATATATATATATATATATATATATATATATATATATATATATATATATATATATATATGTATAGTATAATGTGGTTTAGAGAGCTGAACGATCAAAAGAAGCAAAGAAAGACCAAAGACAGAAGAACAAAAAAATACAACCCACACCAAAAAGACACACGAAAACGACACTTTAACACGGTAACACTCAAATAAGCATATTGCTTTTGTGTTTCCTGTACTTATTTGTTGAGCTTATGATTACGATGAATGAATAAAATTTTGTTTAAACCAAAAAAACACAAAAAACAACAACAACAAAACGACACGTTAATGGCATAAAGATTACAACTAAACGGATCGAACTAGAAGAAAAAAGACTAAAACAAGAGAGCTAGAGTGCACAAAGAAGTGTATTGTTTGATTCTGGAAATTTAAATCTCTGTGAACAGCGAAGATCACAGAAGGGATCAACAAAAGTGATACTGCAGTCAACAGCTCAAGACAAAGCACACTTAGCCTATACACATTTGAGAATTGTAGCCAAGGATATATGGTCGGGCTACCAAACACACCCAAAACACACTTCGTCAGATTGTATGTCTACTCGATTCATTGTTATCAGATTTATAAATTCAACTATCCACCTACGTCTTGAAGCACTCGCCAATGTATGACTTCATGTTTCAAGAGATTTTGAGAGAGAAAAAGAAGAAGAAGAAGAAGTGAAGTTAAATTAAATTGGATGAAATACATCATCAAAGCGAAATCCCAAAATACATGATGCAAGACAACTTTGTAATCCATTGCGGAAATTCCTCGGTCTTCCTTCTAGCATACAATACTAACGCTGACCTGCTCTAGGCTTACATAGCTTGAGAACCTTTGACAACTGTGGTTTCGCTTCAGAGCGGACCTTGATTTCTGCGTACGCAGTACCCCACCACGATTCGTCAAAGAAAGAAGCACAAGTAACCAAATTACAAGCAAAAGAAGGAAAGAAAGTAAGAAAGAAAGAAAGAAAGAATCGCGTCACTGTTTACGAAACACGCCACGTTATGCTTCAAGAGGACTAGGGAATTGAAGGTGAATGAATTGAGGGGGCAGCACGGACTTAGAACGTGCACGCAATCCCAGACAGTGCGCGAAGCACGTGCAGCTTTAATTTTAACATATCGCGGGCTTAACATTTAGACAGAATAGTTGATAGCTCTGGCTTATCAGCAGAAGGTACTTTAATTTTTGCATCCTTGACCCCGCGTAAATAAGAAGATTAAATAAGTAGGTTGGTGTTCTACGCCCGGTCACCAGTGTGGTTATATGAGGGTGATAGAAGAAGAAGAAGAAGAAGAAGAAGTTAGTAACTGGATTTTAATGTCCTGTCAACGCACATGGTAACCTTAATAAGGAGATGACCAAGCAAAAATAAATACATCACGGCTGCCACATTTTTCGCCATCACCAACACCAGTAGCAACAGCCAATCAAACTATATGACTAAGTATACACAGTCAGCAGAACCACTGAAAACGGTATATATATATATAAAGTATAAAAAAGTAATCACACACACACACACACACACACACACACACACACACACACACACACACAAGGCTCTCTGTGACTCCAGGGCACCGCACTTTGCAGGAAGGACTGAGCATGGTGCCACAATTGACGGTGTAGAGAACGTATAACAACAGTCCAAGCGTGTCGGGTTTGAAAACGTTTACTCCAAATTTTCGCTCATCGTGGGGGGTTTTCAAGGCCTGGGCAAGCTTGACGGATTCCTACGAAACGCAATTTGATTATAATCAAATTGCATTTCGTAGGAATCACTGTTGTTATACTCTCTCTCTCTCTCTCTCTCTCTCTCTCTCTCTCTCTCTCTCTCTCTCTCTCTCTCATTCTTCTTCTTCTTCTTCTTCTTCTTCTGCTCCTCCTCCTCCTCCTCCTCTTCTTCTTCTTCTTCTTCTTCCCCCTGATATAACTTTATTAAATAACTGTAAATAATTACAACAGCAATGAAAAAGAAAAAGAAAGAAAGCAAAGGAAGGGGGAAAAGAAAAAAGAAAATTAAAAAAAGGGGAGAAAAAAAAGAAAGAAAGAAAAAAAACCTGTCTGCTCCGCAGTATGAAGGCAGAATTACGGCAATAACCGCTGCATAATACGTCATCATACTCGGTACACTGATTTGGACGTGAGCGACTGTGGGTGTCAGACTTTTTTGTTCCGTTGCCAAGCCTTCTTTCACAATAGTGGCTAATGAAAACGGTGCCAGACACAATCAGCGGACGCAAGTGAAGCTGACTGCATGGGCATGCAGACCATGCGAAGCTAGTGGAGAGTGAAAATAGTTGCTGGTAATGATGTTATGTAAAGTATCTGACACACGTTTGTCCTAAGTTCTGGCAGTAACCGGTACTGCGAAAACCACACACGTCAATCACAAATCCATCGTTGTACCAGTGCTTGTAGTTGTCAGCGTTTCGCATTGGGAATGCATATTACAACCTGCTGCTTAAACTCTTCACTGTACAATTTCTGGGCTGAAAAGTGCACACATACACGCCCCCAGACAGTGTATCTGATGGTCCTGGAACAAATCTATTTTCTATACTGTGCATTTTGATAGATATCTTTTCATATGCTCATGCGAAGGGGGCAAAAAAGCCTTAATGGTTTTATATTTGGCACTTTTATTGATCGTTTTCCGAGTGACGGCGCGGCGAGCATGGCAGTGAAAGGGTTAAGTGTTTTCGTTTTTGGTTTTTGGTTGTTTTATATTCGGAAAGCATGTTTTATTATTATTATTATTACAATTCCACAGGCTGTTTGTCGAGTTATTTCATTTTTCCACATATCTACAACCTTAATAATTCCTCGAAAAAAAGGGGCTGGCTTGGCTCAAAGCACCAACTAACTAACGTAGCAGAAAGTTAAAAAATAAATAAATGAGTAAATAAACCAGGAAGGCATTCATGGTACACATTCGCGCTATCATTCTTTCCCCAGTAGTGCCTTCTTTAACCTTGGTGCACCTATTGAAATGAAGATTTCTAATCCTCTGCTTGGTTTATCTCCGCCTGCACTCCGGGATCGCCGAAGCATGAAACAAAGGAAATTAATAGCGTTCGATGGACGCAGCACACGGTCGGCTCTCCCTAAGTGGAGGTGCTTGCAATGCTGAGCCCTTGGTCACGCTTGTTGACCTAACCGGGCAGTTGTTGCCCTTTGTTTATGCCCTGGGTTCCTGGTCCTTGTGACCGAGTTTCTTTTACCACTTACCCTCTTATCGCTAACTCACTGATTGATGCTTCTTTTTTTCTTTCTTTTTTTACATTTCGAGCTTGTTGCAAAAGCCCATTGTTCTTAAGACAAGCAAGGCTTAAGGGTGGATTCACATCTCTGCCGTACGTTAGTGTTGTGAGCGATCTGAATTTAAGTACACGCTCAGCGGCGAGGAAGGGTCTTACTCGTGCCTTACTTCAGCACACGGTTTCTGTCGACGTAAAGCGGCATGGAATCGAGGAAGGGTGACACTGACCTCGAGAAGAAAAAAATGCTTCCTGTTGTCTCGAAAAAATACACACAAACACGCATCTATTACTTTTCTGTACCCGTGAACCTTAACACTTTTAGCGTGTTAGAGTGGGCTTTTTTAACGTTTGTTTGCGCGCGCATTTAACAAAATAGCCAGCATAACTGTAATTATATATATATATATATATATATATATATATATATATATATATATATATATATATATATATACGCACGCGCATCTATGAATGACTTTTTACCAGGATGTTTATTTGCTGTTGTAATTAAATGTTTTATGATTGGAGTGAATGTGTGATGAGTGTACTTGGCACCACAAAACATTCCTCGTGCAATTAGTGTATTGACACTTGGCAATAAAGTGATATTGTTATATTGTATTATTATATTGTATTGTATTGTGTATTTAATTTTTGTTTCTTTTCCTTGTTTCCACCCCACGGTCATAGTACCCATTGTTCTCCTGTGGCACCGAGACATTCGGGTGTGTGAAATACGTGTTTTTAGGCGCGGTTCTTGCTCTTCGTAACCATTGCCATCCGCCTTTGCTTGTTGCGGTATAGCCACACACTCCCCTTCCTTAGTCTCTCTGGGAAACCCTCTGCATTGTCAAAAGAACCCTGCGACTTCTGTTGCCATAAATATTGCACTCTTGCATGCACCGTTTGAAATGCAACCTGCAGGCTAGCTAATACTCAAAAGCAATTTGTTTGTAGTATAGTCGTGATTATTTGCCAGGACTGGCTGTTAGATATGTCCAAATGGACCTAATGTTACTGCGCTCGAGTATTAAAGTTTCCGAGTTCGAGTTCGAGTTCGTATCGTACCTACGCTGCGTTTCATACGCATTTTCCGATAATCCTTACATAAAACCATAAACAGCAACTGAATCCAAAGTTGCACAAGCTATTTTTTTCTAAAGCATGGGTCCCGCCAGTAGCATATGAAGACCAAATATTAGCAAAACAAAGCAAAACAAGAACGGAAAGACAAAACTGATAAATATGTAACTGATTGTACGGAATTTGGGGACAACTCTTGTCTAAAAATCTGAAACAGAAGGAGCCCCAGAGCGCCGGTGTAGAATCAACATACAGGGGAGTTACTGTAGGCGACTCAGGACTTTGTTGTTTGTGTAACTACTTTCGCGTTCTTTTTACCACCTTGAGCAATGGACAATTGATAAGTGCTTTTGCTTACACTGTGTTTACGCTTAGTAATGGACAGTGAGTAATGGACCAAACAAATCATTCTCAGTGCTTACACTGGCAATGAACAATGGAATAAATACGCCTTTTAACTCACTCTCCGTAACTACAGACACTCGGCTACTGGTAACAAACGCCGCGGTTTAGCTCCCACGTGTTCAATTGCACTGAGGAACAGATCGTATTCTGTAGGCTAACTTTGTTTGGCCCAGTAGCGAAATCCGCTGACCAACAGGATCACGACACGTCTCTCTCACACCGTGCCTGTACAGCGAGTAATGAAATAAAGGACCTAGAATATTCGCTGCGCACTGCGCTGTGTCCTGTAACGAATGAATGAACAACCGCTTTAGCTTCTAATCCAGTCACACTTTCCACAGGAGATGACTCATGCCCGAACACGTAAATCAGAAATAAACGGAGGAAAAAAGGAATTAAAAATAAGTAAAATAAAAAAAATAAAAAAACTTCTGGAACAAATCGCAGGCTCTGTAACAGTGCTGAGTAAATATACTCCTGGAATGAAACCACGCAACTTAGAGCAGGCTCACGCATTGGCAGTACCATGCTAGTAACAGGCCATGAATAAATAACGGTGGAACTAGGGTGGGCGACTGGGGTGGGTTACGGGGTCTTTTAGCAATCCGAAAGAGAAACAGAGTAGAATAATTTCATAATCAAAGAGAGAGAAAATATATGATGACGGTGAAGAGAGTGTGCCACAGGAAAAATCTCATTCAACGCGATCAGACAAAATTTGTTTACAATCGAAAAAGAAAAATAATAGAGAGAATTTTCTTCCAGAAAGTCAGAGAAAGAATATCAAACATTACTCACCTGGAATGTTTTGAACAACAGCCGACGTGTGCCGATGCTAGCTTATTTACTTGGAACGATCTGTTGCTTTTTGAAAAGTCGTCTGCTTCGCACTCGCCCCGACCAATGAAAACACGGATTGGGATTTCAGCGAAAGACTCTGCAAACTTTTCGCACTAGCTCCCTATTCTTATCGAACTCTTTCGGGGTGCCTCGAAGTGATTATTTTCTGTCCTTTCCGTTAAGTTTTTAATCCTTCACATTCAAACTAACTCGTCGCTCTTCGTAAAACAGATTCTTTTTTTTCTTTCGCTCCCCGTTTCGTAGACGTTCAATAGTGCGAGGCAAAGAAACTGACGACAAAAAGCTGTGAGTGGAAAAAAAGGAAGGTGGTCGTCTGGACAGAGCCACCAGCACCACCACCAGCAGCAGCAACAACAGTAGTAGTGGTACGTCTCGTGTAAAGGTAGCTAGTAGTCTTGTGGCAGCGGAATCTCAGAACAAAAGGAAGACACGGAGCCTACGTACGTCTTTTTCACTCCGATACACCGCCCACTCAGCAGCGGCGCTCGGGCGGTAGGGCAGCGCGAACAGGGGAGGCGTAGAAGGGGGAGTGCGCGATATCAATTGATTGATTTCCCCGACAACGGCTCGCACCTCTTACGCCAGTTTCAACACAAGCGCGACACAGGAGGCAGGGACTCTTGCGGCGGCGGTGCTGGGACGAACAAGTCCCGTTTAAATCGAGCAGCGCCTCTCCATTTCGTTCATGCCCATTATGCCGATTTTGTTTTTGACCCTTTATCTCTCAGCGTCTTCTGTTTCATCCCCCCCCCTCTACCCCCCCCCCCCCCCCCTCCCCCCCTCCCTTCCTCCCACCACCCCCATCTTCTCACACACACATACACGTACGCACGCACGCGCGCACGCGCGCGCGTGCTAGCA
>JABMCL010002885.1:75000-82500 GCA_018857735.1 Alviniconcha marisindica | reverse complement strand
GATTCAATGTATTTTTGTAATAAAATGTGAAAAGAAACAGGTTTAAAAAAATTCAGCATGGTTCGGCGGTTATTATGTGATTATGGTGACTCGGTACACGTTTCGAAACATGAAAACCAAAACAAGGAATCAATTATAAACAAAGAGAGAGAGAGAGAGAGAGAGAGAGAGAGAGAGAGAGAGAGAGAGAGAGAGAGAGAGAGAGAGAGAGAGAGAGAGAGAGAGAGAGAGAGAGAGCAACAAAGAAAAACAAACAAATTAACAAAACAACAACAACAACTGGCTAACAGGCTGACAAAAAGGCCGTTAAATCACTTCCACCACTACTACCACCAACACCAGCATCAATAACACACACACACACACACACACACACACACACACACACACACACACACACACACACACACAACATCATCCCTCACAGGGTAATTCAACTAACTACTATCACATTCTGGGTCCCCGAGACAAAGCTGCGTGTGTTTTCTTCATCGTTATTATCTTTCATTTTTGTCCTTTTTTTCTTTCTTTTTTCTTTTTTACTTTTTCGTTTTACTGGTATTTCGAAATACCTCCAGAGTTTAACCTTTTGCACTGATGGCGTGTGCACATAGTCTGCTTCACACTGTAAGCGAAAGATTGGTTGGCAGAGACCGCATTTGTACCGTGTGCACGTCTCCGTCACAGGCAATGGTCTGGTTGGCAGAGACCGCACTGGTTCCGTGCGCACGTGTCCATCACAACCGGTTGTCTGGTTGGCAGAGACTGCACACGGTGAGGCATGCACCTCTCGACCACAGGCGATGCATACAGCCTCATGCACCTGACCTATATGCACTCTAGCTATTCACAACTTTCCTCAGTCTCGCGAAGTCTTTATCCTCGAACGGTCTAATTCTGAAACGGTCAACATTGCCTTGTATTCCGTTTTGCTGTTCTGTCTCTATGTTACATGTTGAATCTTTCGTTGGTGTTCGATATGCTTAACATCGTGTGTTTTTCAGTGTCATTGCTTGAGAGGCGCTGGAGGTGAGAGATGATTTCATTCAAAATATCTCCTGCTCCATCATCAAAAGGACATTCCATCCCATCCCACAAAGCCGGAAGGACCCGTTTCTCCGCTTTTAGCGGCAGCATCAATTAAACGACCACCGTCGGTCTTAAGCCCGTTCTTAACTGGGCGAATGTTTGTTTGCGAACCTAGTTTGGAGTATTCGGCGAACCTACCTGGTTCTTAATTGGGCGAACTTTTGCTTCGCGAACCTAGTTGGGAGTATTCGTCGAACTACGACGAAGCTATATTCGCTCAGAATGTTCTGGGAACATTCGCCCTATTCGACGAACATTGCCTCTGATTGGCTGAGAGCAGAGCTCTCCTGTGGATGAGGAAGAAATACAAATACAAATGGATGACAGTGTCGCTAGGTTCTTCACTCGCTTCGGAGGGAATTATGTTATATGTTGACTTGTGGGAGGCGCAGCTTGTCTCGGGGACCCAGAATGTGATAGTAGTTAGTTGAATTACCCTGTGAGGGATGATTGAAGTATATTGACTTGACTTTAGCCTACATGTTCGATCATGCTGTCTGCTGCGCGTCTGCCGCAAGTTCGGGCCGAAGTTTGCATTTCATTACAAACCAGTTGAGAACGAAGTAAAGTTTGTCGAACTGTCAGAACCATATTCGGGGAACTAAAAATTCAATTAAGAAAGGAATCATAGTTCGTCGAACTGTCCGAAGTATGTTCGGCGAACAAACATTCGCCCAGTTAAGAACGGGCTTTAGGACTGAACACCGCCGCCTGCTCCAGCACATAATTATGTCGACGTTGGCTGGCGCGTACTGAAGACTGGGCATGCCAGACAGGACTACAGTCCGCAGGGCACGTTCTGAGTGAACATGGTGCTTAACGTCCACAGAAAACATACGGCTTATTAGGGACGGGAAGGGCACGTTCTACAGTTATGCCGTCTCTTCACTCTCTTCAGAGAAGCTAGAACGCAGCAGTGGCCCCGTGACGCAATTTTGTGAGAACGGCTGCAGGGCAACATGGAGGAGCGTCTCAAGACTACAGCCTTCATCCAAACCGCGGGAGTAACTAGTTATTATTTTGAGGTAGAACCATGCTCGAACGCAGAAGGAAAAGACGTCCCTTTCCATACACACACCCTCCTCCTCCCACTCTCCTCATTCACACACACACACACACACGCACGCACGCACGCGCGCACGCTCACGCACACACACACACACACACACACACACACACAACACACACACACACACACACACACACACACACATCTTTTGCCCTACGTACAAACTGCATTTTTCGTTACCAGAATCTTTACCAGGAAGAAAGTAAAGTCTTTCGGAAAATTCCGGCTTCTAATTGTTTGGAAAGTGGAATTACGATCAATCTGCACTCACTCAAATGACCAAATTAAGTTTGCATTAATGAAACAACGACGAGTTAACAGGTTTAGACAGTTTGCTGCATGTAGAACGCTGTCTGAATGTATTCACGACCACGTTCTCTCTGTTCTCACGTACGGTGCGGTTTCCCTTTAAACTAAAACGAACGGCAAAAAACGTACTTTCTGTGTTAAGGAGCACAAACATCGGATGATGAGTTTAATTATAGTTTAAATGAACGTTTTCTCGAATCAAACTCAAAGCAATTAGCTTTCTCGGATTCGAACCGAATGTAACTCGTCGGGTGCATAGAACAGGTAAAAAGAACACGAACCGCAGTTAATTTAAAAAAAAAGCTGTTAAAGTACCGTTGGTTTAATAATGATTTGAGTTGCCCTCTGTTTTTCTTTTTTTTTATGTGCTCTTTCCAGCGTTGTGTGTTCTTTCCCGCGTTTTAGTTGGACTACGCCAAAGTGCATTTGATGTCACGGATGAAACACTAGAAGCTTTCAGTTCTGCGTACAGGTACACCACAAAAACAAACAAACAAAAAACAATAAAACAACAACCACAACAAGCAAACAAACAAAAACAAAAAGCAAAACAAAAACAAAACAAACAACAACAACAACAACAACACCTAAAAAAAACTTAAAAAACCCCACAAGGTTTACTTTTTGTCAGAGATTATCCTTTCTCTGCAGTACATCCCCCTCCTCTCTGTCTCTGTCTCTGTCTGTCTCTCTCTCTCTCTCTCTCTCTCTCTCTCCTCTCTCTCTCTCTCTCTCTCTCTCTCTCTCTCTCTCTCTCTCACACACACACACACACACACACACACACACACACACACACACATCCACCTAACCACACCCACCCGCAGACGCACGCACGCACACACACACACTCACACGCACACACACGCACGGACACACACAACACACACACACACACACACACACACACACACAACACACACACACACCACCTTATGACATACATAATTTATGTTATGCTTAGTTAAAGCATCTGTTGGACTATCTGAAGATATAACTTCATTAAGGGTGCCAGACACTGTCAGGTTTTCCGACAGCACGAACAATCAAGATCCCTCACAAAAACACGGGAAAAAGGGCACGAGGCATCAAACCGGAGTTCCCAGAAATCGCCCTCGAAACAAGTCCTAACATCGATTCCTCATGTCAAACGTAAAGCATAATTATCTTGCTTGATCAGAACGATTGCCAAAGATGTAAGGCCCATGTGCAGAATCGCAGGTCGGTTAAACATAATTATTTCGTTCACACGCTGCACATACAAAATTGACACGCGTCTGCCGACGTATGAATGTTTTATAAGCCTTACGCATAAATGAAAATCGGCGGGTCTTCATTTCCCTCAGGAGGGGTATAGCAGCTGCAGAATCAAAGTCTTCATTGCTGAAATTTCAGGGCTATCATAGGTTCGTTTTGCAGCCTGCTGTAGGTCAGAATCAACAGCGTTTTACAAGTTTTGCCTCTTCTCAAAAATTCTACTTTTCCGATGTCTTTCTGTCCAGATCCAAACACATAGACGGTTAAAAAGAACGCTAACTTAATATGACAACACAATCTACATCTGCGAATGTTTGGGCTCCTTTTTAGGGTCATAAAACACTTAAACGGTGATAAATCAAACTACTGTACTTATCGGTTACTTAATGATTCGTCCGGACATTCCAGGCATTCAATACACCCCAACTATAACCGGATAAGTACAACATTTTTTTAAAATTATTTATTACCGTTTAATTGCTGTTTTGTGGCTTTGAAGACAGAGCTACCCCGAAAATTTCGCACATGTATTGTATAATTGTTAAATTAGAGATCTTTTTAACTGTTTAAATGTTTGGATCTTGTATTTAGAAAGCTAGCGTTCACCCTTGCTTCGGATCCCTTCACCCCCGCCCCCTTGTCCTGGTCATTCAACTTCATTTTTTAATGCTCTTCCACCATAAAGTGTCCTGTGCCATGAGCAACAAATCATAGTTTAGTCTTTGACTTGTGACCCGACGATTTATAATCAAATAATCAATCAAATAATAAAATACATCTTTATTATTCATCAATAGACAAAGCATAAAAATTAAAATTTTCCTTTGACACTTGGGCTCAAGAAGGTAAAATAACAATAAATATCAAATAAATACGTAAAAATCTCACTCTCACATTCTCTTCCCCTCTCGCCTGCCCCGGCTTCTTCCACTGACATACACCCGCAAACACATGAGTAATCTTCAGAACACGCGTTATTATTATTATTATTCCATGAGACGGTCTCCTTCGAGTAGGACTGGGCATTACATAATTATGTAGTAACTAACCCTTGTACGTTGACTTTTCTTCATCCAGTATATGAATGAGTTTGAATCGTTCATAAAGCGTTGCAGGTCGACTTTTCTTCTCCCATTTTACACTTTTCTTCTTTATCGTGATTTATGTAGCCACTGCAAGTTAACGTTTCATGACCCATCTATATTTGCACGAGTCTTCCGGTTTATGTAAACATATAACGTTGACTTTTTCTTTGCCAGTTGTATGCGAGTTTTGCGATTTATGCAACCATTGCAGACCATCTTTCCCCCCATCCATTCCACTGATGGATGTTTGATTTATGCAACCAGTGGAAATCTACTTTTTGAGTGCTTCGACTTTATATAACCATTACAGGTCGAATTTCCTTCACCTATACGAGTGTTCAGATTTATGAAAACACTGCAGGTCGGCTTTTCTTCACCCACGTGAATACTCCAGCTGGTGTAACTAGTCCTGGTCGACATTTATTCACCCACATGAGCTCGGATTTATGTAACCATTGCATTTCGACATTTATTCATTTGCAGGAATGTTCAGATTTATGTAACCATTGCAGGTCGACAATTCTTTACCTACGCTGCACCCTTTACGCGGATGTTTGTTTGCTGTTGCTGTAATTTAATGCTGTTTTATGATTGGTGTGAATGTGCGATCAGTGTACTTGGCGCCATAAAACATTCATAGTGCAAATGTATTGACATTTGGCAATAAAGTTGCATTGCATTGCACGCCAGTGTGCAGATTTATATAACCATCGTAGTTCGAGGTTCATCACCCACCTGAACTTTGTGACTTACGCAACCGCTGCAGGTCGACTTTTCTTCACCCACGTGAATGTTCCAATTTCTGGAACCAGTCCAGATCAAGAATTTTATGTATCTTCGCACGTCGACCTGTCTTCAGCTGTATGGTCGTTCAGATTTATGGAACCATTGCAGGTCGATATTGCTTCAGCCACAGGAATGCTCCGATTTCTATAACCATTGCAGATCACCTTATTTTCACCTACATCAATGCTTAGGTTTATGTAACCATTGTAGGTCGATTTTCCTCACCACATGAATGTTCGAATTTATGCAACCACTGAAGTTCGACATTTCTTCACCCACATGACTGTTCTAATTTATGTAAACAGTCCAGATCGAGGGATTTATGCACCTTTTCACATCGACCTGTCTTCACGTGTATGATAGTTCAGATTTATGGAACCATTGCAGGTCGACTTTTGTTCAGTCACAAGGATGCTCCGATTTCTGTAACCATTCCAGATCGACTTTTCTTCACCTGCATGAATGCTCAGATGTATGTGACCATTGTAGGTCGATTTCCCTCACCACACGAATGTTCGAATTTATGCAACCACCAAAGGTCGACATTTCTTCAGCCACATGATTCATGCATCCACTGCAAGTCGAATTGTCTTCAGTCACATGAACGTTCCGATTTATGTGACCGTTGCTGGTCGACTTTTTTTCACCTACATGATCATTCCAATTTTAGTAACCAGTCCAGATCGAGAGATGTTTGTCCTTTCGCACGTCGGCCTGTCTTCACCTGTATGAGCGTTCATATTTATGGAACCGTTGCATTTCTTCACTTACATGAGTGTGCAGATTTATGTAACCATTCCAGGTCGAGTTTCTCCACCTACCTGAATGTTCTGGGTTACGCAACCGCTGCAGTCGACTTTTCTTCACCCACGTGACTGTTCCAATTTATGTAACCTGTCCAGATCGAGGGATGTATGCACCTTCTCACATCGACCTGTTTTCACCTGTATGATCGTTCAGATTTATGAAACAATGCAGGTCGACTTTTGTTCAATCACAAGGATGCTCCGATTTCTGTAACCATAGCAGATCGACTTTTGTTCAATCACAAGGATGCTCCGATTTCTGTAACCATTGCAGATCGACTTCTCTTCACATGCATGAATGCTCAATTTTTGTGTGACCATTACAGGCCGGTTTTCTTCACCCGCATGACTGTTTAGATTTATGCAACCACAACAGGTCAATTCTACGTCATCCACATGAGTGTTTAGATGTATGTGACCATTGCAGATCGACTTTTGTTTTAACCCACTGTGCATTGTGGCCTGTACTACTTGCCCCAGTCGCACAGAGGGTGAAAGGGTGAAAGTCTGTAAAGAATCCCCCACCCCCCACCCCCGCCCCCATCCCCTCTTTAGTTTTTTGTTTTTATCTTTTCACAACAGAGTAAAATCAGTTGTTGTTTTTTCTTTTTTCTTTTTTCTACCTCCTGAGACTGTACGGGATTCTCCCGCTCGAGCATGCGCAGTGCCACAGACACCACATAATCGAGTTGAAACAGACTAACACAATCTTTGTGGGTGCCTCTGCCTGCCGCATAAGAAGAAGAACTGGCCTAGACACGCTTAATGCCCCAAGAATGGTAAGACAAATTGCGTATTGACTCCGAGGGCCCGAATAAGAAAACTTCACCACGGCTTGGTAGAGGGGACAAATTAGATCACCGCCAACAACCCCTCGCCAATCATTCTCAATTAATGGAGGAGAAATGCAAAAATGCAGCCAGGGTGGCTTGGACAAGAAAGAATTTGTGACCAAATTGTGTGTGCAAGACCTATTTAAAAAAGATGGGAGGATAAAAAGAAACCGAGCGCTGAGAGAGAGAGAGAGAGAGAGAGAGAGAGAGAGAGAGAGAGAGAGAGAGAGAGAGAGAGAGAGAGAGAGAGAGAGAGAGAGAGAGAG
>JABMCL010002885.1:52500-70000 GCA_018857735.1 Alviniconcha marisindica | reverse complement strand
CTCTCTCTCTCTCTCTCTCTCTCTCTCTCTCTCTCTCTCTCTCTCTCTCTCTCTCTCGCGTGCGCGCGCGCCGCGTGCGTGTGTGTGTGTGTGTGTGTTGTCTGTGCGTGCGTGCGTGCATGCGTGCGTGCGTGTGTGTGTGTGTGTGTGTGTGTGTGGTGTGTGGTGAGTGTACGATTGCGAGCGCGCGCGTTTGTGTGATCTTAAACTCACATGCGTATGCGTTTGCCTAGATTCCACACCAAACGGAGGTTTCACAAATGGGTCCAAAATTGTGAATCACGGGAGGGTCGTTACTTTATTGGTTTTCGCGATACAAACGGCAAATCAAATTGAACGTCTCGACATTTATTTGGGGAGGGCGTTGAGGGGGCGCGCTGTTCAAGGGGAGATAACGAATGTAATTTGACCTGGATGGTCTCCTCCTTGCACGACTGGACAGCCCCTTGACTGGTGTGACCGCCGACTTCGGCAGCGACGGTGTCCTTTTTTCCCTTTTGTTTTCCGCTTCTGTTCTTTGTGTGTGTGTGTGTGTGTGTGTGTGTGTGTGTGTGTGTGTGTGTGTGTGTGTGTGTGTGGTGTGTGCATGTGTGTATGTGCGTGCGTGTATGTGTGTATGTGTGCGTGCGTGCGTGCGTGTATGTATGTGTGTGTGTGTGTGTGTGTGTGTGTGTGTGTGTGTGTGTGTGTGTGTGTGTGTGTGTGTGTGTGTGTGTGTGTGTGTGTGTGTGTGTATCCATCCTCCTATCGTTCTCGTTGTATTCCAGGTTGTTTCCTTTTGGCCCAAACAGCCTGGTGTTGTTAAGTGATAGTCTGGAACAACATCAGTCGATCATAACAGCGACCACGGAGCCAGCTTCTCGTGCCGGGGGTGTTTAAACGAAGCTGCTCTACCCCTTTCACTCCTTTCTTGCGTCTAGTTTCTGTCTACTGGCCCTTTCGCCAATATTTCATTCCAAAAACTCGCCTCTGTTTTCAGCTCCCTTTTTAACATGTACTATTTGATAACAGAATACGGTTCGGCCTGATATAACCGTAATGGTTGACTGGGCGTAAAACAGCAAGTTACTTACTAATATAATAATTACTCTACTAGCTATGCTGATCACTGGCAGATCAGTTGCAATAACGTCTTTATTCTGCTCGAGGATGCAATCATTTGTCTGAATGCTAACCAAGCAATGGACACAATCAGCAGAGTAACTGATAACTGATTGATTGATTGATTGATTGATTAAACTTTATTTCTCAACGATGAAGATATTAGCACAAAGGCCGACTCACATATCTGCCGTTGCTACAGTACTACTAATAACCAAGACATTCATAGTGAAATATTATGACAGAAGAATATAGACAAATACAGCATCAGTACTACTACTACTACTACTACTCTACTACTACTACTACTACTACTACTACTACTACTGCTGCTGCTGCTGCTGCTACTACTACTACTACTACTACTACTACTACTACTACTACTACTACTACTACTAACTGCTACTACTACTAACGCTTAATAAAACTTAATAATAATGATAACACATATACAATGATAATGATAAAGTTTAAAGATCATAGTTTTTTTTTTTTAAGCGATATCACACCACTGTTAGAAAACATCGGGTTGCATGTCGACTGGAATCATAGGGCTGGACATTAATTTTGTCGTCTGTATTACTCAACAGGACCTCTGGAAACGGACCTGCTGTTCAGGATACTTTGTCCAATAACGAATGGGAACTATAAATCTGCTTTAATTGCCTCTTACCAACAGCCCAGCTGAAAGGTATTGTCTGCCGGTGCTTTCGTTGTTGTTGCTAAGGGTCACTTTGATCCAAACATATCTGCCGGTGCTTTCGTTGTTGTTGCTAAGGGTCACTTTGATCCAAACATATCTGCCGGTGCTTTCGTTGTTGTTGCTAAGGGTCAGTTTGAAGCAACACTATTATCTGCCGGTCATTTCGTTGTTGTTGCTAAAGGTCGCTTTGAACCAACACTATTATCTGCCGGTGCTTTTGTTGTTGTTGTTGCTAAGGGTCACTTTGACCCAAACACATAAAATGTTCAAAATAACACTGTTTATTAAGACAAAACACAACATGCAAATTTTTGGGATAATCCCCTTTATCAAGCTACAAAACGACACTTAAACAACAATTAAACGGTGAAAAAACGATGAAAAATGGGATGGAGAGCTAATCCAGTTATCTTTTCTTTTTTTCTTCTTCTTTTTTTTTTTGGGGGGGGGGGGGGGGGGGGGGGGGGAGGGGGGGCTATGTCTAGTGCTTGGAAGAGTGTTGGCATAACAAAGGTCGCTTTGTAAGGCTTGGCAGCGCCAATGCAGATTTGGAACATATAAAAAATTAAAAGAAATTAATAAGGGAGAGAGCGCCTGGTGACGGCAGCTTAATGATATCAAGTTTAAGAAGCTGTCACCAAGCTTACACTGAAACATCCAGGAACCCCATCTAAGAGAACAGGCTTCTATCTTCCGGCTTTTGTTGCAGCTATATGCCACAAGGAACAGTGGTCCAGTCCGTATCAGCCAGCTTGTATTATTATAGTGCACCTTTTAAGCGGAAATATTTATTTTTTAGAAAGTTCCTTGAAATTAATTCATTGTCCCATCAAGCAAGATATGAGAACATTATTTAATTCTGTCACAACAATGCTTTTCATTCTCAGCAAGTATTATGCTGTCCGTGTATTGTGGATTTTGCATGACACAACGTGGATCAAAGAGAAGCGGTTGCATGACGCTTTAGGAAACTGACAGACCAGTAATTTAAATAAAAAAATCAGTCTAAAAAGGGAAATAAAACTATAAAACAAAAAATAAACAAACAAACAAACAAACAAAAGAAGAAGAAGAAGAAGAAGAAGATCGATTACTTGCTAAGTTTGTGTGAGAATCGTTTCCGACAAAGTCGTGCCAATACAAGCGATCACGGAGAGATCAGTGAAGCTTCTCCAGGGAGAAACAACAGGCGTTGACAAGGTGATTGGGTGAATGAATCTGAAGGATACACACACAGAGGATGTACCCCTGGTGGAGTTTATGTACCTTATATTTACACGCTTGCCAGGTGAGAGTTACCGTAGGCGACTGAGGTCTTTGTTGCTGTACTTGTGTTACGTATTTCGAGCGCTAATTAACTCCCTTATGTGTTGATCGTACAGAGAGGACTTGATTTGTCAGAATACTAATTTTCAGCGTGTTGTAGGTGGTAGCAACACGGAAGTGGAAAAATAAAGCCAGACTTTTTTTCTTTTTCTTTTTCAATTACCAAACTGTAAAACTCCAACAAGCTGGACACATCAAGTCTTTTTACGTATAACATCACAAGTTCACCATCTCTTTCCACTTGGCATGTCCCGTCATCGTATTCTCTCCGACCTGATCCATCAGACATCATTAGCTTTCTTCAGATAGTTTTCTGCAGATTTTAAAATTTTACCCGAGGAATGTTACTGTCATACTTAAGGCACGGACTGACGGGCCACATAGCAAGACTTCGTCACCGATGAATTCCTAGAGGAGATGGGATGGCAATGGGTGGTGGAAGAGTATGTGTGTGTGTGTGTGTGTGTGTGTGTGTGTGTGTGTGTGTGTGTGTGTGTGTGTGTGTGTGTGTGAGAGAGAGAGAGAGAGAGAGAGAGAGAGAGAGAGAGAGAGAGAGAGAGAGAGAGAGAGAGAGAGAGACAGACAGACAGAGACAGAGACAGACAGACAGACAGACAGACAGACAGACAGACACAGACAGACAGAGACAGAGACAGAGAGAGACAGAGAGAATATGTGTGTTTGTTGTGTGCGTGCGCGCGCGCGCGTACGTGCGTGCGTGCGTTTGTGTGTGTGTGTGTGTGCGCGCGCGCGGTGTGTGTGTGTGTGTGTGTTTGGGGAGAAAAGACCGGGGGGGGGGGGGGTGAAGATCTGAATTCCCCACCCCATGGGGACGAGCCACTAGACGCCTCCACTGGTTGGCGGTACTGTGACAGGTTTATTCATGAGAGTATAGCTATGAACACTGCAGCTTTTCTTCTTCAACGAATAAGCATGAAGGCCGTCGCGAAGAAAATACGATGGCCCTTGCTCTCAAGGGGCGAGGCAGCATGGGGCCCTGCTACTCTCACACAGAACCCCAGACATCCTTTGGCAAAACTATCAGGCGGAAGGAAGCGAGTGTGTAGGTGGAGCGGGTCTGCCTACAGGACGGTAATTCACCATGGAGACTGCACGATGAATTAATTGTGAATTTACACCCAGGCAGGGCTGCTTTGATACGTCCAACTCGGATGCAGTGGTTCATTTCTCACAACGCCGGATCACAGCTTGGCTGATTCATGCTAGCTGCTGCAGTGTCCATGGAAATATGCCTTCAGGGGGAGGACCTGTGTACTGACACCACCCTTCTAAGGTGGTTCAAACACGCTGAAACAAAATCCGTTGACCAACGCTGTTTCTTTTACTGTGCTCCGAAGCAATGGGGTTCTCTCCTTTCTGACATCCGTCGTATTCGATTCAAACCTGCATTACGAACTCATTTCTGCAAACAGTACCACAACTATTGATTCCAAAGTCTGTCTTCTTCCTGTTTTTACCCTCCTCCACTTCCCTCCCTCCCCGTTACATTCTTTCTGTGCCCCGGTGCGTGTGTATGTGTGCGTATGTGTGTGCGTGTGCATGCGTGCGTGTGTGTGCGTTTTTTTTGTTTTTTTGTTTTGTTTGTGTGTGTGTGTGTGTGTGTGTGGTGTGTGTGTGTGTGTGTGTGTGTGTGTGTGTGTGTGTACATTGCAAATGCGTTACTTCATCAAACTGTTCAAACAACTCTTAGGCTGTGTTTCGAAAAAAACACAGCTAGACGTGATAATGAATCTGAAGTGCGGATAGTCAAGAAGAAGAAGAAGAAGAAGAAGAAGAAGAAGAAGAAGAGCAACAACAACAACAACAACAACAACAACAATAACTACAACAGAAAAATGCCGCCGAGCAGCGCTACTGATACAGTTATAGCTTCAGTACTGTTTTGGTCTATGCAGGATCGTCTACCTGTGTGGATAAGGTGCTATTAAATTAAGAGAGAGAGAGAGAGAGAGAGAGAGAGAGAGAGAGAGAGAGAGAGAGAGAGAGAGAGAGAGAGAGAGAGAGAGAGAGAGAGAGAGAGAGAAACATACACACACAACACACACAACACAAACACACACACACACACACAAACACACACACACACACACACACACACACACACACACACACAGCATGCACGCACGCACGCACGCACGCACTCACGCACGCACGCACGCACGCACGCACGCACGCACACACACACACACACACACACACACACACACACACACACGCATATTATGTTCGGCCCCGATTAACTAGTTTTGGACATCTAATGCCCAATCAACCGTAGAGGTTGCATCAGGACGGAATTAAGTCATCAATTCAGGGGTACACAATTTTGATTCTGATTCATATCCTATATTCATGTCATTTTATGTTTGAAGAGGTTGCCAAATAATGAAGATGAATGACCTGGAAGCCAGATATTTGACCTTTTTCTTCTTTTTCTTTTTCTGGGAACTGTCAAGGCACACAAAGCTGTATTCGAAACTACTTCAAGCTTAAAAATAACGGTGATTATGTAAAAATCGCATTACTTTTAGTGTTTTTTGTTTGTTTGCTTTTCCCTAATAAATAGAGTTATTTTGAACATTTTTATGTATTTGGATCTTAAAAATAACGGCCCGTGGTAGCTCTGGTTTCCAATCAGAGACGACCTCATTTTCTGCACCCTGGGTAACCTATCGAAAAGGGTTCGGCCTTGACCGCTTCCTATCCAGAGTTTGATGCGCTAGGGACTCAATGGAAATGTTGCATTAGTCGTCACTGCAGTTGGAGCTTCACTCACTTCACAGATGCCACTTTGTAGGCACTGCTCTAAGTACATGACCAGCAGTGCAGTGCGGTTTAGTTTTTTCGGGGACCGCTGTTGTGTGTGTGTGTGTGGGGGGGGGGGGGGGGGGGGGGGGGGGGGGGGGGGGGAGGGGGGGGGGCAGAGAGAAGGGCAGGGGATTTTGTGTGACAGTAAGCTTGATGGTCTGTGGCCCAGGCAGTCTGAGGCCCGAGCGGATCCCCACAGCATGTGCGTCCTCGTGGAGCCATCACTTCATAACAGGAACTACTGTCGCAACTTCTGTTGCCCTTCATGCCCTTCTTCTTCTTCCTCTTCTTCAGTGTTGTTTTACGTCCACAGAGACCATAAGGATATTACAGGACGGGGAGCCCGGGAGGTCCATCTCTGCTTTCACACAGCCCCGGAGCTCTGGTTGTGCAGTTCAAGTTCAATGTTGCTTTACGTCCACAGAGACCAAATCGACTGTTAGAGACGGGGAGCCCAGGACGCCCACCTCCACTTTCACACAGCTCCTGAGCTCTGACCACCCAGTTCAAGTTCAGTGTTGCTTTACGTCCACAGAGACCGTATGGACTGTTAATGACGGGGTTCCTTCATGCGCTGCTCTTTCATATCAGTGTCCAATATCACCTTGCTGTAAACAGACATAAAATAAAACACTGACTGATCGATTGATTGATTGATTGCTAGCCTGCTCTCCTGGTGACCTCTGTTTCCATTCTCCTGCCCTGTTCCTTGAGTAAGGCAGTTCTCATCAAAGCCTTCAATGCCAGAGAGTGACATAGCTGCATAAAATGACAGGCTGAGGCGAGGGTAGAATGGGGGAACGGGGGAATTGGGGGGGGGGGGGGGGGGGGGGGGGGGTGTTAGAGAAGGTGCACAATCAATCTGGCTTCGCGAGCATACTATTATCAGCCAGAGGGTGGTGGTGGGTGGTAGGGGGAGGGGCTTTGTATGTGTCGTACGTGTCTTGAAAAAGGCATCGTTGCGTGAACGTATATATATATATATCACCCTGAGGCGACCCGGCAGTGTTTGGTGAGCCGGTATGGCCTAGCGATAAGGCGTTAGGTTGGTAAGCAGGAGGACCTCGGTTCCAATCCGCTTCGGCTCTCCTTTCTTTCAAAAGTTGTGGTCTGTGGACTCTGTCTTGTGACCTTGCCATTCACAATTAATGAAACATTAAAATGGTTCTCATGACTGCCCATTTTAACGCGAGTCATTCAGGTGGTGACAGTGTAGTGATAGGTATATGTTCTTCCCTCTTCCCCCCACTTCCATACTCTAACCCTAACCACCCCCCCACCCCCACCGCTTCTAACAAAACCTGATGGTTTTTGTGGACGTTAAACACCATGTTTACTTACTTACTTACTTAGTAGCGGTGTTGCAGGGTCTTGTCCACGTCAGTTCACCACCACACCCATACACACGCTAAGAAGAAAGAAGAAGAAGAAGAAGAAGAAGAAGAAGAAGAAGAAGAAGAAGAAGAAGAAGAAGAAGACGAACAACAACAACAACAACAACAGGAAAGTAGGAAAAGGGAAAGGAAAGAAAAACAAACAAAGAAGTTTGACACGGGACGAAACGACTCCATTCTCAGTATAGCGGACTGAGAGGAAGAAGAAAGGTCTGTGGCGAACACTGAGCGATCTGACTTAATTTAGGGGACAGGTAGCCTATAGGGCAATGAGCATGACGTTGGCGTTAAGCCTGTTTGTTCATTGCCCTGGGGTGCAGGAACTGTCGATGGTGCTAACTGACAGCACGTCGTCTAACCGTGCATTCCTGATGGTCTTCCTTAAATCTTACTCGTTTCCCCTTCTTTTTTATCATTATAACATAGTTCATGAGCTGTGTGAGAGTCGTGGTGGCCGTCCTGGGCTGTCCGTCCTAACGAGCCTTCTGGTTTCCGTGGACGTAAAGAATTATTGAACCATGCTTCGGCATTGGTCATAACTTGTCCCTAATATGTCAACTGACATCTGAGGACATTAAGCATCACTTCATCATCTTTTTTTTTTTGTTGGTATATTTCACTTGTATCAATCTTTCAAAAAATCATTTCAGTATTGTTTACCACCTCATCCACTAGCTATCATTGTGCGTTTCACAACGAAAATTGCCTGCATATCCATGTATGCATATTCTCGGGCTTTTTTGTGCTTTTTTTCCCCCATATATTTTATTTGCGCGGCTCTGTGATGTTTCCTTTAGTTATATAGTTGTTCGCGCCATCTCTCACACGAACCGATCCCAATGGAGTTTTCTAGTGTGGCAATTTGGGTTCGGGTGTCATTTATTACTCGGAGTTAGCCTTCGAGGCGTATCGACAAGTACTGTGCTATGCGACTCGGTCCTACGCAGCCTCTTCAACATCCTGACTGGCTTGGACCAGCAAATTGGATTTGTGTCAGACTCTCTTCTCTGCTTTACAATTGCTTTTGGGGGAGTTTGCTTGGGAATATGTTTTAGCTGATTTTCACTGTCTCGTGCTATGGCTGTTGGTACTGAGGCCGGTTCTTGTTTCATTCTTGCCAGTCGTATTTCCTTTGCTGCTCTCTCTCAATGCACACAACACTGATCGGACCAAGTATTGTAGGTAATAAGAGGAGGCAACTGTTACAAGTAGATCGCTTCTCGTAAACCGTCTGCTGAGAAAAGTGAATCTTGTTAGGAAAAACAAACAAACAAACAAACAAACAAACAAACAAACAAACAAACAAACAAAGCAAAACAAAACAACAACAAAACAAATCAAAAACTGTTGTATAATGTTGGTTAATTTCACAAACACCAGAGAGAAAACAGCTTACATACTGCAAACTTTACTGGATTGTTTCATAAACGTTTTGCATAATATGGTACTGTCACATCTAAGTTGTTATTTATACTCTCTTGTGGCCATACGTAAGGCCTGATAAATTCCAGTATTACTGATTCAAATGAATGTTGTCGCGTTGTTTTTACTGTAAAGCTAAACTATTCAGTGAATGTACACTTCGATGAGAAAGCACAATCACCGAGACATGCGTATGAAAATTTAAGGTTTTAGTGCTTCTTGTGACTTTGAAACAGTGCAGACGGATGGTCCTTGTTGCACACGTTTTTTTGTTTGTTTTGTTTTTCGGAAACGGGAAAGTGCCTGATGAGAGAAAACTATCTGACAGAGCCGAACAAACAAAGGAGGTTGGGCTTCTCCGATATAATCTTTTCTCTTGATGAGAGAGAGAGAGAGAGAGAGAAAGAGAGAGAGAGAGAGAGAGAGAGAGAGAGAGAGAGAGAGAGAGAGAGAGAGAGAGAGAGAGAGAGAGAGAGAGAGAGAGAGAGAGATGTGAGAGTGTGTGTGTGTGTGGTGTGTGTGTGTGTGTGTGTGTGTGTGTGTGTGTGTGTGACATCGTGATGAGCACTGTTTGCGTTCAAAAGTATAATGAGATAATGCAGATAAAATAGTATGCATAATAACTGTATTACATGAACTTAACATCTAGAAATAATAGAGTTTATAGCTAGCGGGTACTGTGAACGATCGCGAGATAGGCAGGGCAACATGGGTTATTATCAAAATAATGTTGTTGTTGTGGTCAGTTCTCTGCAACCTCATTACGACTTTTCAGTAGACCGAGCGCTCACAGCGGGCAGTCACGTATAGGGACGGTAACTCTATCGGTGTTTTACACTTTCACCTTCCGCAGTGCTCATATATTGGGCGGTACAGGCAGGGTGGTTAACTCCCTTGACTTTTGCTCGGCATCGCTTAAATCCCTTGGCTGCTTTTACTTTCGGTGCGTACTTTCTTCACAATGGAAGGCGGCGACAGTGAATTTGCTAATTTTACAGACTTTAAAGACATTTTTTTGAAACCCGTAGTCATAATGTGTCTGTCAACAAGCAATCACTATAGGATGCCCCCAAACGATTTTTTTCCATGAACTCGCGATCTTCGCGATCTTCTGGTCAGCCAAAAACGATGCAGACACCTTTTTTTCCCCACCCTTCATCCTCTTTTCCCGGTAATTGTTGCCACTGCAGCAGTGGTGGCATTTGTACTACTTTGCAATTATAGGTTTAACTTCTATTGTTATACACAGTGCGAAGCAACGCCTATTCAGAAATCGGCCCGGAAGTAACGCTGCAACCTCTCGCAACCTCTTGCGCGAAAGATTACAAAGGGCATTCACTCGTGCAAACCAGCTTCACTGATCCGCCCAATAGGAAAGGTAACTCTATCGGCGTTTTACACTCCTATCTGCCCCAGCACTCACAGCGGGCATTCAGGTATAGAGAAGGTAACTCTATCGGTGTTTTACACTCTATCTGCCCCAGCACTCACAGCGGGCATTCAGGTATAGAGAAGGTAACTCTATCGGTGTTTTTTACTCTCACCTGCCTCATGCTCACAGCGGGCAGTCACGTATAGGAAAGGTAACTCTATCGGTGTTTTACATTCTCACCTACCCCAGTACTCAAGGCTGGGTCAGATCTTTTCAGATGGGCTTCTTCTATGCCGCTGGTGACAATATATGTTGCTTAGAAAGATCAATGAGATCGCTGAAGCTGGAAGGTGATGAAAACATGGCGGTGTCTTCACGTTGTGCTGCCAAACTTCCAGAATGACAGCTCGAAAGGGACGCGTCGCGATGCAGGTGAGAGGGTCTAACACTTAAAAGTAGTATGCTTTGGTTGGTTATAGTGTTGCTTTACGTCCACAGAAACCGTAGGCTTATTAGGGACGGGAGCCCAGAACTCCACCTTGACTTTCACACAGCTCCTGGGCTCTGAAAGTAGTATGCTGTTTTCATGTTCTATATATTATACTGACAACTCGCAGGAGAGCGGACGTGTCTCCGCTGTACGTTCACACAGTAGTAGTAATAGTAATACTAGTAGTAGTAGTAGCAGCAGCAGCAGCAGCAGCAGTAGCCGCGGCAGCAGCAGCAGCAGCAGCAGCAGCAACAGTAGTAGATGGTGCAGCAGCAGTGGTAGTAGTAGTGGCAGCAGTTGAAGCAGAAGCAGTGATGGCGGTGGTGGTGGTGGTGGTAGTAGCAGTAGTAGTAGTAGTAGTAGTAGCAGCAGCAGCCGTAGTAGTAGCAGCTGTAGTAGTAGTAGTAGCAGTAGTAGTAGTATAGTAGTAGTTATTGTAGCAGCAGCATCAACAATAGCAGTAGAAGTTGCAGCAGCAGCAGTAGTAGTAGTGACAGTAGGGCGAAGTAAAAGAGAGGTTAGTTAGTAACTGGATTGTAACGTCCTGTCAACAGCACACAATGACCTCCGGACAACCAGAAATGGAGAGAAGAAGAAGAAGAAGAAGAAGAAGAAGAAGAAGAAGAACGAAGAAGAAGAAGAAGATTTTTTGGATTTTTTTAAGACAAAGAAGAACCAGAAGCAACAAAGAGCAACTTCTTGGCCTTGCCACGAACGTGTCAAGTGACAGCCTCTGTCTAATTCCATAAGCACCGTACAATGAGTAGCACACGGACTCGTGGCCAATCTCCTCGATAACCGAAACCGGAGAAGCTTCAGGAGAGCGAAGACTGAAGGCTTGGAACAACACCTCAGAGCAAAGGATGAATGAAGTGACAGGGCAGCTTCTGACGATAAGCCCGTTTCCTGTCGGATCACGTCAGCACAGAAACAAGGAGCAATTAAGGCCTCGGCACAAGCGGATTAAGCAGTGTCAACAAAAACAAGGTGTCTCCGGGGCTTAACTCAACCCCCCCCCCCCAACCTACACCCCCCCCCCCCCCACACACACACCACTCCGGCCCTCCTCAAATTAGTCCCGTCCGAGGGCGAGAGGCTACGAAGCTTATTGTAGCTGCAATTCATGTGCGCACTTCTGATTCGCTGCTGTCGTGGTCGTTTAAAGTAGTTTGTTTACAAAGTTGGCTTAACTGAATTTATAACTGCTAAGGCTCTAACGCGGTATTGCAGAGGCATTTGTTTTCGTTGTCGTCGTTTTTTGATGTTCTGTTTTTGTTTTGTTGTTGTTATTGCTGATGATGATTTGCAGTTGCTGTTGATTGTGCTTTGATTTGTTTGTTTGTTTTGGTTGGTTGTTTGTTTGTTTGTTTGTGTGTGTGTGTGTGTGTGTGTGTGTGTGTGTGTGTGTGTGTGTGTGTGTGTGTGTGTGTGTTGTGTGTGTATGGTGTGTGTGTGCGTGTGTGTGTGTGGTGCGTGTGTCGTGCGTGCGTGCTGCGTGTTGTGTGTGTGCGTGCGTGAGTGCGTGCGTGCGTGCGTGTGTGTGTGTGTTGGTGTGTGTGTGTGTGTGTCGCGCGCGCGCGCGTGCATGTGTGTGTGTGTGTGTGTGTGTGTGTGTGTGTGTGTGTGTGTGTTGTGTGTGGTGTGTGTGTGTGTGTGTGTGTGCTACTCAGATCTGTAGCGGTACAGAGTAATGTCTTAGAAGCTGGACAGTACGTGACCATGTGCATACGCTAATATATTTAGCACAGTTAAAGCGAATTACATCATCCCTCGCCCCAGTATCCGTTTTTGTCAAAGACCATATGCCAGGCTTCGCATTCAAAGAACCAAAGCTGTATGTCTCCAATACTTCGGGTTATATATAAATATATGCGCATGCAAAAATGCTTCGTACACACGTTAATTCCCCTATAGTCCTCAGTGTCTGGTGGTTTATTTAAACCACCAATATAACAAGCACACACTAAAAGTGTCAGTCTTCAGAAATGTTGGAAATGGACACTATATGGAAGAAGATGAACTACTGGGAAAGGTTTGACGAGTTTAAATGTCTCCATTAAAGGAACTCTCCTTCCCAGGCCAAACTTCTCGTGTGTTTGGAGCTTGCAGGTTAAAAGAACATGATCCCTAGTACAAGAGTTGCGATAGAACAAAACTTAGAAAACTTTTTTTTTTATTATCGATTTTATTAAGCGACTTTTTGGGACACCATCATTAACGTTAGCTAGCAGATGGTAAAAAATAATGCAACAGATAAATCAAAGACTAATATAAAAATATAAAAATTAACCACAATTTCGCCAAATCTGAGAAGTGTAATACATTAAAACCATACGCGCCAATTCCATGTGGCATCTAACGAGAAGTCCATATCTTTCTTTACAGAGCAGTTTACTTCATTATCCAATTCATACTTGTCTATTCACGGAAGAAACCATAAGCTCTACTCGTGCAGTTCGAAAAACAAAAACAAACGAAGAAGTGAGGATATTTTCGGAAAAAGAAAGTCATTCAAAAGTCATTCATCATTCAGAAATGTAAACCCTACTAACACAAACACCAGTCCGCTGAGCCCCAATTTTTATTTCATATAAAATGAAGTATTTCTACCTGCTACGACTTGATATAAACAGTCAGACATTTTTATCCAGCTAAGCGAATCTTTTTCGCGCGTGATAGTTAAGAATCATCTCCACGCTACAGGCTACTATACTCTCTTCCTCGTGTGTAGGTGCATGGTTTTCTACGCGTGCAAAAGCTGGACGAACTGTCCTTTCGGAGACACCTGACTGTCTCACCTTCACCGTGCAGTCATGGTCAGTACGCAGCTCTGTTTGATCTCAAGACCTCGACAATTATAGCTACAAAAAGAACAGGGTGGCGCGCTGGCTTTAATAATACAAAATCCCGTGTTGACAAACACAATTATTCTGTCCTTTGGCTGTGTCTCGCTGCCTGCGTCATGTTTTTCCTGCTTATCAAAGCAGTCTATCACTTTGTGCTGCGGTCCAGGATTGGCAACAGCGGCGTGACAAGCTGACGGTGGGTGTATCAGCTCTCACCAAGCCGCCTGTCATTGTCTCAGATGCGGCCGCAGATTGGCCACACCGCTGTGGGCGACCATGGGCGCAGAAATTGTCATCCTTTTGACAAGACGCAGACGTTCTCTCTCTGTGTCTCAGTCTTTGTCTGTTTCTCTCTCTGTCTTTGTCTGTCTGTCTGTCTCTCTGTCTCTCTCTGTATTTCTGTCTCTGTCTGTCTCTGTGTGTGTCTCTGTCTGTCTTTCTGCCTGCCTGCCTATCTGCTTGCCTGCCTGCCTGCCTGCCTGTCTGCCTGTCTGTCTGCTCTGTCTGTCTGTCTGTCTGTCTGTCTGTCTCTGTCTCTGTCTGTCTGTCTGTCTCTCTGTCTCTCTCTCTCGTCTGTCTCTCTCTCTCTCTCTCTCTCTCTCTCTCTCTCTCTCTCTCTCTCTCTCTCTCTCTCTCTCTCTCTCTCTCTCTCTTGTAAAATCTGTAAAATACTGGTTACGTATACTTAAGATGCCCGACCATCGTTTCCCATACAAATCCTACAAAATGCTACTTTACTTACACGAGCAAAATCGAAAAACTTGGGCCTCATCAGTATGCTTTCTGTTATATAAATATGGTTTTAACCATGTATGGGAAAACCAGGGTCTTGGAGATGAGGAAACATTCCTTAAAGAATTTAAAAACAGACTTATTACCGAATACAAACAAGAGTGGTCTGATTCCATAGCTACTAATGAAAGATACCATATGTATAACACGTTTAAATCAAGCTTGACTATGTCACCATTTTTGCACGATTTAAAGCACATAAAAGCAAGAACTTGTTTGCTGAGAATAAGATTAGGTGTTTCACAACTGAGGTCCCACAGGCTTCGCTTTGCTAGAAATGCTGAGGCAGACCTTGCATGTCCTTTTTGCAACCACGAGATTGAATCCGAAATTCACTTCATATTATTATGTCCTATGTACAGTGACCTAAGAGATAAATATATACCACGCAAATATGTCAGATGTCCATCACTCTTTAAACTGTCAATGTTGTTTGCTTCTGAAAACAAATATCTCCAACTCCGACTCGCTACTTTTCTACACAAGGCTTTTGATGTACGCAATACCGTTTTGTCTGGACAGATGTTGTACCTGTGAGCCTTACCTTGACCTAAAGTTTCTTGACTGTGTTCGTCACCACAACTGACATGGGCTCACGGCCTTTTTCAATAAACCATCTCACTCTCTCTCTCTCTCTCTCTCCTCTCTCTCTCTCTCTCTCTCTCTCTCTCTCTCTCTCTCTCTCTCTCTCTCTCTCTCTCTCTCTCTCGTGTTTATAGGCCTATTATTATTATTATTTTTGTTGTATAGAAATAATGACAATTGTATAAAATTTTGAGTTCGAGTTCCCCCACTCATCCCCTCTCTTTATCTCTTTGTCTCTGTCTGTCTCTCTCTGTCTCTCTGTCTCTATCTGTCTCTGTCTCTCTGTCTCTGTCTGTCTCTCTGTCTGTCTGTCTGTCTCTGTCTGTTTGTCTGTTTGTCTGTCTGTCTATCTGTCTGTCTCTGTCTCTGTCTCTCTGTTCTGTCTCTGTCTCTGTCTGTCTGTCTGTCTGTGTCTGTGTCTGTCTGTCTGTCTGTCTGTCTGTCTGTCTGTCTGTCTGTCTGTCTGTCTGTCTGTCTCTCTCTCTCTCTCTCTCTCTCTCTCTCTCTCTCTCTCTCTCTCTCTCTCTCTCTCTCTCTCTCTCTCTCTCTCTCTCTCTCTCTCTCTCTCTCTCTCTCTTAATTATGTCTCTAATGTATGGGATGGCTGCAGTGATGTACATATCAAAAAACTTAAAGCTGTACACAAACGTGCAGTCAAAGTTCTTTGTGCTGCTTCGCCAATGCTAACTGGACGAGGGCACATTTCATATGGTCCATTACCTTTAAAAGAGCATCTTCAGTGTAATAAATGTATCTTAGTGCATAAAGTTATCCATAACAAATCACCCCAATATCTGAGACAGCTTGTCCGCACTGGAACGCGCAACGACCATAGTTCACGGAACAGCATTCTTATTTTGCCCAAAACAAGAATTGACATTTATAAGATGAGTTTTGCTTATTCTGGATCCTTTTGTTGGAATGCGCTACCTAGAAGTCTTAAAATAGCATGCTCAGTGAGCACATTCAAATCTAAAGCTCTTCAATATTTTCGTACTGAATGTAACATATAAGTTTTCAGTCTTGAACCGTACAGTATTTAGTTTCCTAATGTTTGATACACCTGGCATTTTATGTGTTTATGTATAAGTGTGTGCGCACGCCCAGGCGTGTGCGGGCAATTATTTTTTAAATATATGGATATATTTTCCTTGGATGGTGAGGTACATTTATTGTCTTGATTGTATACCAGCTCTGTGCTAAGTATACAAAATATTAATTTAAATGTTTTAATCCTTTTATCTTTCCAATTTTTGTTCATAGTATTAGGAGTAGTAGCGGTAGTATATTGTTATCATCGCAGTGCTATTAGAATATTCATTGCCACATCATTGCCATGTATGTGTGTGTATGTGGAGGAGGGGTGTGCGCGCGCGCGTGCGCGTGTGTGTTTGTGTGTAATATGTGCATACATGTCTGTGTATATACATGAATGTGTGTATATGTATATATTCCTTCTATATCTTTTACTTATTAATTTGTTTATATTTTTGTTGTAGTTGTTGTGTGTGTGTTTTGTTGTTGTTGTTGTTGTTTTATTTTGTTTTATTTTTATTTTTATGTACTAGTTTAGTATCCATTTCTTTTTCCTTGTTGATATTGTCGTTTTTCTTAAGCTTAATTTGATCCCTCCCCTTCCCCTGCTCTCTCTGTAAATTACCCATTTTAAAATATATATATATATATATATATTGTGTGTGTGTGTGTGTGTTGTGTGTGTGTGTGTGTGTGTGTGTGTGTGTGTGTGTGTGTGTGTGTGTGTGTGTGTGTGTGTGTGTGTGTGTGTGTGTGTGTGTGTGTGTGTGTGTGTGTGTGTGTGTGTGTGTGTGTGTTTAACTGTGTTTTAGACTTTTTGGCTCCAGTTGTTTTTCACTGCTATTTTTTTTTTCATTTCCGTTGCAATCGCTGTCTGGTTTTATATGTGTTGTTGTTGTTATTATTATTATTATTTTATTAATTGTTGTTTTTATTTTTACTGATGCTGCATTTGTCTATAGCCTTCTGTAATAATATTTAACTGTGAATGTCTTGGTTATTAGCAGTACTGTAGCAACGGCAGATATGTGAGTCGGCCTTTGTGCTAATATCTTCACCGTTGAGAAATAAAGTTCAATCAATCAATCAATCAGTCAGTCAATCTCTCTCTCTCTCTCTCTCTCTCTCTCTCTCTCTCTCTCTCTCTCTCTCTCTCTCTCTCTCTCTCTCTCTCTCTCTCTCTCTCTCTCTTATTTTAGGACCGCCTTTATTTTCAATTTTTATCAGTGATCTTCCCCTGCATATTACTAGCAATAAAGTTAATTGTGACATGTTTGCGGATGATACTTCACTAAATACATCTGATAAAGATACAGACACTGTTCAAAATGAACTACAGAAAAGCATAAATGAAGCATCTGACTGGTGCGACAATAATGCCATGATTTTACATCCTGCAGAAACAAAAAGTATGCTACTTACTACTAGGCAAAAACATCAGCTTCGCCCACTTCATCTTAATCTTAGCCTTAAAGACAGTCATATTGAACAAGTTCATGAGCACCGGCACTTTGGCGTTATTATTGATGATGAATTTAGCTGGCGACCACACATTATTGGCACATGTAAAACAGTTTCAAAAAATCTTTATCTGTTGTTACAAGTCAG
>JABMCL010002885.1:32500-37500 GCA_018857735.1 Alviniconcha marisindica | reverse complement strand
ACCCACAACACACACACCACACACACCACACACACACACCACACACACACACACACACACACACACACACACACACACACAACACAAACACACACCATACACACACACACACACACAAACACACACTCATACACACACACACACACAAACACACACTCATACACACATACACACACACACACACACACACACACACACACACACCACACACACACACACACACACACACACACACACACACACACACACACACACACACACACACACACACACACACTAGAACAGCACAGGCATCGGACAGCATCAAGAAAAGCAACAACTAAAAACGTTGTTTGTTTTGAATACACATAGTTGGTTTGAGTCCGGGGAGCGGGTTGAGGCCGAGCGTTCGGATCGGATGGGGGTGGAGGGTACGTTTTCTTTTACTTCCTTAAATAATAATTTAGTTTTTTTTAAAATAGTTTTTCATGGCATCTGACGACAAAACTGCAATCATACTATAGGTTATGATATCTAACGGACATGAAAGCTGGACATATTCCATCAGAAGCAATGCCTTCCTACGAGAAGCATTTATAAAAAATAAAAATAAAATAACTATAAGCTAACTGACTCGCCAGTTTTATACCCGCTGCCCACTGTCACTCAGTTTTACTTCCACCCGCCCCGTTTTACTCCCGTCCGCCCCGTTTTGGTCCCATCCACCCCGTATTACTCCCATCCACCCCCTTTTACTCCCAGTCCACCCCGTTATACTCCCGTCCATCCGTTTGACTCCCGTCCACCCCGTTGTACTCCCATCCACCCCGTTGTACTCCCATCCACCACCTTTTACTCCCAATCCACCCCGTTATACTCCCGTCCATCCGTTTTACTCCCGTCCGCCCCGTTGTACTCCCATCCACCACCTTTTACTCCCAACCCACCCTGTTATACTCCCGTCCACCCCGTTTTACTCCAGTCCACCCCGTTATACTCCCATCTATCCAGTGTTACACCCATCCACACCTTTATGCTCCCATCTACCCCGTTTTACACCCACCCCATTATGCTACCATCCACCCCGTTTTACTCCCATCTATCCAATTTTACACCCATTGACCCCATTATGTTCCCATCCACCCCGTTTTACTCCCATCCAGCTTGTTTTACTCCCATCCTCCCCGTTTTACTCCTATCCACCCCGTTTTAAACCAATCCACCCTGGTTTATTCCCGTCCTGACCCCGTACCTCACTGACATCCCACACCCCACAGAGCATCCCCCTCCTGGACCCAGCTGACACAGTGCTATTTCTGCATGTTCCTTCGCTGACCTTTTAAAGTTCTTTTTAACAGAAGTTAGTTAGTAAGTTAGTTGGTGCTTTGAGCCCAGTCAGCCACAAAAGATTACATCAGGGCTAAGTTTTTTAACAGAATGAAAGCGCCGTTCTTGTGGCACTGTTTGATCTCAGCTAACAACCTGTTTTTGTCGGGTCGTATATCTCATTACAGTGTTGTAGGTCTTCATTTTGCTGTCACCGATTATATTAAAATGTCATTATGATGCAGAATTATCCAGTAGTTGATGGATGTCCTAACTGACATGTAGCTGTGTCCATATGGGTTGCCCAGATACTAGGACGTATCAAACCTCATCATTGATCGATATTAAATTTCTACATTTTAAGTTTTCGTATTCCAAAAGCTGCAAAATTAATGCGTTTCAACAGACGGACATTTTTATTATTATCGAAACGTAACACAGATCTACGTACATCAACAAAGTTGCTTACTGTATTTGTTTCCAGGTTGTACTTTGGTCGTCCAGAAAGTGTCCTTAAATGGCGCGATTCCCATAGCGTTTGCAAAAATAGAGACTTCTCCGATTTGCCATTGGTCTCCTCCAGCTCGATAATCACCACTCACTCGGGCCTGTGGAAAAATTACAATGCTGTGGTTGAAAGTTGAAAGTTGTGGTGGTAGCTTGATTCTTCTTGTATTCCCAGCCAATCGTTGGCTGGTTGCTGCTGTAAGTTATAGCTGTATATCTATAAGTAGTGCTTTGAACTGTTCACCTGTGTCACCAGGTCTAGCTGCTTGTATTATCGCTGCTTTAATTTGTGTTGTTTTTGTGAGCCTGTCTGATGGAACTGCACCCTGTGGAATGAATAATGTGTTACCATATTGAATTGAATGGACTTTGTTTCTCTTTACCAGTATGAACGTGAACGAATAGGCGTTGGGGGTGTGACCCCCTCCCCTCCCCTCCCCCTCCCCCCACCTCCCCCCTTTCCCTCTGTGTAACGACAGGGATCTCCAAATTCTATACGACATGAGTAGGGCAGTTATTATTACCTGTGTAACTACAGGGATCTCCAAGCTCTATACGACCTGACTGTGTAACTACAGGGATCTCCAAGCTCTATACGACATGATGAGTAGGTCAGTAATTATTACCCGTGTAACTACAAGGATCTCCAATGTCTATACGACATGATGAGTAAGTCAGTAGTTATTACCTGTGTAACGACAGATATCTCCAATCTCTATACGACATGATGAGTAGGGCAGTAATTATTACCTGTGTAACTACGGGGATCTCCAGGCTCTATACCATTTGATAGGTAGGGGGCAAGGGGTAGAGGCAGTGATGAATACCTGTGTAACGACAGCTCTATACGTCTTGATGAGTAGGTCAGTAGTTATCACCTGTGTAACAACAGGGATCTCTAAGCTCTATACGACATAATGAGTAGGGCAGTAGTTATTACCTGTGTAACGACAGGGATCTCCAATCTCTGTACGACATGATGAATAGGGCAGTAGTTATTACCTGTGTAACGACAGGGATCTCCAATCTCTGTGCGACATGATGAATAGGGCAGTAGTTATTACCTGTGTAACGACAGGGATCTCCAATCTCTGTACGACATGATGAATAGGGCAGTAGTTATTACCTGTGTAACGACAGGGAACTCCAATCTCTGTACGACATGATGAGTAGGGCAGTAGTTATTACCTGTGTAACGACAGGTATCTCCAAGCTCTATACGACATAATGAATGGGTGGGGGGGGGGGGGGGAGGTACTGAATGGTCATTCCGTTAGCACGTGCCGCCTGACCCATGATTACCCGATCATGATGGCAAAACTGATTACCTGTGTAACGACAGGGATCTCCAAGCTCTATACGACATGATAAGTAGGGCAGTAGTTATTACCTGTGTAACGACAGGATCTCCAAGCTCTATACGAACTGACTGTGTAACTACAGGTATCTCTAAGCTCTATACGACATGATGAGTAGGTCAGTAGTTATTACCTGCTGTGTAACGACAGGATCTCCAAGCTCTATACGACATGATGAGTAGGAGGGGGGGGGGGGTGTGTTGATTACCTGTGTAACGACAAGGATCTCCAAATTCTATACGGCCTGATGAGTGTGTGTGTGTGTGGAGGGGGGGGGGTGTTAATGATGATTACCTGTGTAACGAGAGGGATCTCCAACCTCTATATACAGCAAGATGACTAGGCAAGGGGTGTTAATGATAACTACCTGTGTAACAACAGGGATCTCCAAACTCTGCATAGCGTGACGAGGGTTGGACATGCAGTACTGGATGGTCAGTCCGTTAGCACGCGCTGCCTGGCCCATCTGAAGCAGCCATGTCTTGGCCACGTCCACTGTGGACAGTGTGGCATTCATACCGTTGAACTCGCGGTCAAGCCAGTCCTGGAATAGACACGTACGTATGGCTGTTTCAAGAAAATCCGAAGTTATTATTTTATGGTGTTTTCCTCTGACAGCAGTTTATTTTCGTTGAAGTAACGCCCGCGTGGTTGTTGTTTTCTTTTTTGTTGTTGTCTGTCTGCCTTCTTCACTATATGTTTTCAGTGTGTTTCTGTCTAATGTCCCTGTGCATTCCTTCTGTCATCTGTCAGAGTCTATGTGTCTCCCTCCCCCCCCCCCCCCTCTCCTCTCTCTCTCTCTCCCCCCCTCTCTCTCTCTCTCTCTCTCTCTCTCTCTCTCTCTGCCTGTCTCTGTTTGTACTCTCTGTCTGTCTGTCTCGCTCTCGCTCTCGCTTTCTGGCTCGCTCTCATCGTCTACATTTTTTAGATGATCGCATTTAATAATCGGAGTATCAAAAGAAATCTCATTTGTTGTCTGTTTTTCGAAATTAAACATTTCCATTCGCTCACGCCGACACCTTTACCTGTTCGTACATTATAAGTCCCCAGGTACGAGACTCTCGGAAGAGGTACATCCAAAATTCCTGCAAAATATCAAGGTCAGAAATATATATTCTCTATTACATGCCACAGTTCAACAACTAAACAATATTACTCGAAGTTGTCGTCTAATTTTTAATTCAAGTGACAATAATTTTGACCGATAAAACCACACGAAAGTCAACAAATTACTACTTTGGGCGAAATTCAATATATTTAGTTGTTTTGAACAATAGCAAACCTTTTTTTTTTTTTTACAAATTCCGTCGGTATGGAGGGTGAAGTTAGATGTGTTAAAAAAGGTAATATTGTGTAACCAAATATATGCACGTTAGAGAGTTGTGTACTCAACAATTTATAATGATCTCCTGCATCAACAAGCAGTAAATAATTAACACAATATATTACAAAAAGTTAAAACGAAGAACTGAATCAACCAGCTGAAAAAGAGAGAGAGAGAGAGAGAGAGAGAGAGAGAGAGAGAGAGAGAGAGAGAGAGAGAGAGAGAGAGAGAGAGAGAGAGAGAGAGAGAGAGAACTCCATATGATCAAAGTGTCACAAAGTAACTTTAAACTTGACAGAAATCCTCCCCCCCCCCTTTTTATTTTCCTTCCCAAATCCTTGGAAAATAACGGAAAGGCTGGGCGGTAAGTTTCACAGTGCCCACCCCCCCCCCCCCACACACGCACACACACAAGATTAGCAAATACATCATGCTAGCCCTTCGCCCCCCCCCCCACCCTCACCCCCCAGACGACTCCTTCCCCGAACAACGTACCACGCCAACAC
>JABMCL010000448.1:1087500-1109252 GCA_018857735.1 Alviniconcha marisindica | reverse complement strand
TGAGCGAGAACAACACGCTTGACAAAAACGGCAAATTTGACACCGGACGATATTTTTTTCAGAAGTTCATGATCTAGATTAGACTTCTTCAACAATGGTTTCACGAGGGAGTGCTTGAAACATGTGGGACAACACCAGAAATCAACAGAAATCTTATAACAGGAACCAGTTCGTCCAAGCAGTCAAGAAAAAGGGGTGAGGGGATTGGGTCAAGTTCACAGGATTTCTTTGGCATCTTCAGAATGATTTGCTTAACGTGTTCTGAACTGACGAGATGGACAGTTTCTATCAACGTCGGGGCGTTAAGTACAGATTACTCCGGATCGTCTCTATCTTCTCGGTAAAATAGAAAAGAAAAAGAAAAGAAAAAAAAATCGTTAAATTTTCGGGAAGATAGGGGGGAAATATTGCCTGGAAGGACAGTGTTCATGGACGTGCCCATCATCTGACCGCTCAGACGAAACAGTTCCTTGGAAGAATCGGCACTGACGATTTTTTCACACAAGAACTGTTTCTTCGCGTTTCTGATCAGTCGATTTACAACATTGCGACAGTGAGCGTAAATCTGACGGTGAACTTCAAGACTGTACATATGCCACTGTCGCTCGGCACATCGACGTTGTTGCTTGGCCTGCTTTATTTCCTGGGAGGATTTTTAACTTTTTGAAAAAATTTTTGGAAAATTTAAATTTGAGACCCTTTTTAGTTATGTTTGTGTTTTCCCCTTTTTAAAACAGGGTTTTTTAAAAAAAACCCATTTTAAGACATACACATTATTAAAAATTAAATATATAATATGAGATGTGTATCGCCCTGATATAACCTCACCGGTTGACTGGGCGTAAAACACCAACTTCCTTACTTATTTCCTGGGTCATCCAAGGCGCGGACATGCGGTCAGTCACCCGCCGCGTGACAAGCGGCGCGTGCTTGTTTTTGGACGGAGACAGGCACTGTAAGCACTGGCTCTGTCAGCGGCGCCAGAGACAGCTGGAAACGCTGACAAAACCTCGGTCTTAAAGTTATCAGTGTTCAAAGCTCTCACATTTCGTGATCTCACTTCCTTTGTCGTCTTCCCTGGCTTTCTGAAACGCAACGCGAAAGAAATCACAAAGTGGTCTGAAATGAGTTCGTCAACAACGCAATCTCCTCAACGTCCACATCCCTGTTGGTGATGAGCCAGTCTAGTGTATGGCCACGACGGTGAGTGGGGACAGTGACAAGCAGCTGTAAGCTGAGACTCTGCAGCAGGTTTTTTCAGATCAGTAACACAAGCATCAGAGTTAGAGTCCAAATGAAAGGTCTGTTGCACTAAACGTACGACTCGGGTAGATCTGGGAACTCGTCAGTCCAGGAACATCTTGTTGAACAGCTTATTCTTTCTGCTAGGCGGTGGGCGGTAAACACACAGGAACGTCACTGATTGGTCTTGATAGCAGAGGCGTGTTTCACACACCTCGAACGATTTAAAAGCCAAGTCCTTTGTTGACACTTTAACACAATCCACCAAACTTTTTCCTGAACAACACAGCAGGTCCACCCCCCGTGCCAGTAGCCCTAGGTACAGACTTCCAAGTGAAACCAGGTGGTGTCACTGCAGCCATTTCACACTCATCGCCAGTAGGCCTAAGCTATGTCTCTGTCAGGAAGACCAAGTCGTAATTGCCGTGTGTGATCAGGTCGCACACGTCGTACCTATTTTTCTGCTGCAATCACTGTGTGTGGGTGTGTGGGGTGTGTGGGGTGTGTGGGGTGCGGGGTGGGGGGGGGGGGGGAGGGGTGTGTGGTGTGGGGCGCGTGTATGATAAGACAAGGGCATACACATTTGAATTATTGCGGTGTGGGGTGTTTTTGGTGTGTGTGTGGGGTGTGTGGGGTGTGTGTGTGTGTGTGTGTGTGTGTGGGGTGTGTGTGTGTGTGTTTTTATTTTCATATGTATCATGTGAATGCTCAGGGCATTAATGAGCGCATGATAAATGTACGTTAATTATTATTATGGAACAAGATATCTCGTAATGGTACAGTGAATTTTAATACATTCAAGAGCTTCGGGGCAATTACGAAATCGACTCGAATATATCCGGGTAGAAAAAAACATCCGTGCTTTCACGTATACTAACGTTTTTATTTGTCATACATTTTCCAAAGTCTGCCTAGTTTTTAACTGTGTTACGTTTAGCATGTATTCTATATCGTATGCAACAACTTTATGAAGGCGTGTATTAGAGTGCACCATTTGAATCGATTCTTTTCACAGCACACAAGCAAAAACAAAAAAGATTGTTTTTAAAGACTGGAGCATATACACAAACAGTACAATGGAACTGTATTGCCAAGGGGGCCTTAACCTTCCCGTTTGTAAAAAAAATTTAAAAAAAAAGGGGGGTTTCACAAAACAACTTGGCCAAGAAAAACCCCCAAAAGGGGGGTAAGTGTATTTAACGTCATATAAAACCTTAAAATTGCATCTGCTTGGCCAAACCTTATATATATAAAAATAGCCCCTTTAGGGTCACTGTGGACGTAAAGCTGATGTTTGTTTGAAGTGATGTTTAAATGCCCCTGGTTGGTTAAATATTAGGGACAAGTTGTGCCCAAATTTCCAAGCATGGTTCAATATAGTTTTACGTCCACGGAAACCAAAGGCTCGTTAAACGGACAGCCCAGGACGGCCACCTCGACTCACACAGCTCCTGCTATTTGGGCGTAAAACAACACTGAACTTGAACATATTTCAACGAGCTTATTAACGGACCCGCCGGCTTTAAACCCCTCCCCCTGCACCCCCCCTTTCCTCCCTCCCCCCCCCCCCCCCCCCCCCACCCATCCCCCCCCCATTCCTAAACCCCCCCCATCCCTCCCCCCCGACCCCAAAATCCCCCCAGCGTTCCCCCCCTGCCCCAATTGGGGGTTATTGGGGACAAACCCAAAACACTGGTTTTTGGCATTCCCCTTTAACCACTGCCGTATTTAAACACGCCATTTGGGCCCCGAAAAAGCCTTTTAAAGAAATTTTTGGTTTGCTCAGCCAGTAAGTAGGAAAATTCAAAAAACAACCAGATTATATCAGACTTTTTTTGTAACTGACCATTTTTTCCCCCGGTCAAATTTAAAAACCCAAAAACGTTTGAATCGAGACGGAACTCTTGTTTTTTTTTTTCCCGGGGGGTGGGGCCTCGTTTTTCGTGCGTGCTTGGGCGCTACGTTGGTTCTCAGCCCTTTTTTTCCGAGTTTTTCCCGGGATTTTCCCCCTTCCAGATTTAGTTAAGCCATTTAAAAGGGGACCTTTTTTCGCGAGCTGTCCACCGACCCCCAGGCCCCCCGGGTTCCCCGGGGACTGGAAGACTGGGAAGCAACCCCAGCGCCCAAGCACGCACGTAAACATGAGGCGCATCCACCCCCGGGGAAAACAAAAAGGTTTCCCTCTCCCCATTCAAAAGATTTTGGTTTTTTTTTAGTGGCGTAAGCAACATGGTCAAAAAAAAACGTCCTTGAAAATTGGGGTTTTTTTGTAACAAAAATTACTTTCTGTTTGAGCCCCCCAGCAAAAAACTGCTCGGGTTTGCTAACAGTTTTCTGGACCCTATGGCGTAACTAAAACGGCAGTGGTTAAAGGAAGGATGTTGTAAACCAGTGCTTTGGGGTTTGTTTTTGTACCCGAACCATTCGGAGGCGCTGACACGTCGGTGGACCCGCTGCGCGGAAAATAAAGAGTGCCCCTTCAATGGCGTAACCAAAACTGGGGGGAGTTTTTGGAGGAAAGGGGGGCCGGAAAGCGTGCTCGGGGGGGTGTGGGATGGGCCTAGTATAACCTGAACAATAACGTGTGTATACTAGCGTGTGGCCGGTTTGGGGGAAGGCGTTAGGCGGGGGGCGGAAGGGCCTCGGTTTTAACCTTCGGCTCCTTTCCCCTTTTTCTTCAAAAGGTTGTGGTTTGTGGACATTTTTGTGACTTTTTCCATTACTTCCTACTGAAACATTAAAAAGGCTCTCATCGCTGCCCTTTAATGCAGAAATCATTCTGGTGGTGACAGTGTACCGTAAGTATATAATCCCCCCCCCCACCTCCATACCCCCTTCCTCCCCTTCTCCCCCCTCGCTAATAAGCCTTATGGTTTCTGTGGCGTTAAGCACCATGTTTTTACTGTACTAGCGATTAAAGATACATGTGTGTGTGGAAAATCGCAAAATCTAGAGAAGGAAGATCAAAAGTACATAGCTTTGTTGAAAATGGGCGAATGTTTCTACTTACCACCAGAAAATCCTCTTAATCTTGGCTTTCAGAAGCAAAAGACTGCATTTATGATGATGAAGTGTTGCTTAAAGTCCCCCGATGTCAGTTGACATATTAGGGGGCAAGTTTGGGCCAATGCCGAAGCACGGTTCAATAATTTTTACGTCCACGGAAACCAGAAGGCTCGTTAGGATGGACAGCTCAGGACGGCCACCTCGACTCTAAAAGCTCCTGAACTATGACAGCATTTATAAGAGAGTACCTGTATATATAGACATCCACGCTTAAACAGACACAGCACAGAGCCGACGGGTTTGGAGCGGAGACAAGAAGCTATATAGTAGGCATATTGATAGATGCATACACTGGGGGCAGTATTATAATTCAAAACAGTGACTGCAATGTAACCTACATTTGCGGTACAATCACTCTTCCAATCACAATATTAATTAACAATGTCGCCCGAAGCGACCTTCCGTTTCCTGGGGTGCCAAAATAGAGAGGAGAGAGAGAGGAAAGAGAAAAAAGAAAAGAAAAAAAAAGGGGGTTTTTTTTTTGTATTTTATAATCAAACTGCGTTTCTAGGAATCAATCAAACCGACCGGGCGGCCCTTTAAAAAGCCCCACGATGGGTGAAATTTTGAGTAAATGTTTCAAACCAAAACATGCTTGGACTTTTGTTATATGTTCTCTCTCTCTCTCTCTCCCCTCTCCCTCTCTTTCTCTCTCTCCTCTCCTTTATTTTTTTTTTTTTTTTTTTTTTTTTTTTAAAAAAAAACCGTAGAGAGAGAGAGAGAGAGAGAGAGAGAGAGAGAGGGAAAGGGGAAAGGAAAAGAGAGGAACTAAAAGGGGAGGGGAAAAAGAGGGAAAAAAGAAAAGAAGAGAAAAGGGGGGGAGAGGGAGAAAACTCGAACTCGAAAATTTTAAATTTTTACAAGGATTGTAGTTTAGGTTCAGTCAAAAACCTGTCAGCAACTATCCTTGAAAAAGAGATGAGAAAATTTAAAGTTACAGACATCATTTAATACAAAACTATAGGCAAATGACTGAGTGAAATGTTATACGTGAGAATTTCCACAAAAACATACGTGTTCACAGCGCCAATGCTCACATGCATCTCACTCATTAAACATTATAGCATACAACCACAACTAAGGCAGTAAAACATCTGTTCAATTCATATGACTAGTATTGGGAAAAAGAAAACAGAGGGAGACAGACAAACAGACAGACAGACAAAGACAGAGAAAAAAACAGAAACAAAAAAGAGACAGAAACAGTCAAAACAGAGACAGTGAGAGACAGACAGACAGACAGAGACAGGAAATACAGACAGGCCTGTACATGCACAAAAGATCTGTGAAAAAGGTATAGCCTAGGGCCTTCACTGAAGCAAACAGGTAAGGGGAAACAAAAGGTAAATGCTTTTTAAAGAAATGAACAATTAATAATAAAAATAATGTCATTTATCATGCGCTCATCAACCCCCCGACGTTAAATGATACATTTTAAACCCAAAATGTATTCTGTACACGGTAGAGCAAGTCCTACAAAACTTTTAAAGATTATAAAAAAAAAAAAAAACGGTAAAAACAACCCAAACCAACAACACAACCACACACCCCAACCACAAACACACCAACACCAAAAACACCACACACACCCAACACCAACAAAACAACACACACCCACAAAAAATGCTGTAGCAGAAACAGGGTACTGAATTAGATAGGGGGAAATACTGTGAGAAGGGGAAAGGGTTTTCGTTTGGCTTTAAAAGACACTAATAACCTACTCTCTATATGCCTTTAGTGGAGTTTCAGTGTTTCTCGTTTTACTCGTAAACCAGATAAAGTTCCCGGGAGGCGATTCATGTCTTTGCTGTTGTGTTTTAGGTGACTTTTTCGTTCTGTTGACCCCTTTCGTTTATTTTGCTGTGGCCAGCGAAACCAATCAGAGTCCGACAAAATTCTACCTCCTCCAAAGCGGACGCGGTGGGAACGTGCTGACCCCCTGATTGGTGCACATTGAGATTTGACTGGACTGAACATTTTGGATGCCCACAACTAGTAAAATTTCTGGGTTTAATCGTCAAGAGCAGGAAAGTTTTATTTTTTTTTTTAGGTTAGCCCCTCTTCACAAAAAAAAAAAAAAAAAAAAAAAAAAAAAACGTGCCAAAAGTTTTCAGCTTTATGACAGTCCCCCAAAACACCACAACACCCACACACCACACACCACAAAACACACCACACACACACACACAAAACCCATACACACACACAACACACACACACACACACACACACACACACACAAACACCACACACACACACACACACCCACACACACACACACACACACACAGCACTTACCATACAAATGTGTTCCTCTACTATTCCCATCAGTCAGTTATCCTTTTTCATTTTCCTTCCTTTAAAAAAGGAAAAGTCCTAGGCTTTTAAATATGGGAAAAAAGACCCTCGAAATGATTGACAAAAGAGTCACTAGTTTTAAGATTTAATGAAATAAAAAAGAGAGAAAAAAAAAATTTGGTTTTTTTAATCTTTTATTTTCTGTAGGCTGGGGCCCGGCTGCTGTCTCGGGTTCTCCATCGTCACGTACTTTTTCTCGGAAGTGACGTCAGTCGGGGGGCAAACGGTTGCCACTTGATTGTTAGAAAAAGGTTTGGTGGGTCAAAAAAAGCTCTAACCATCCCCCCCTACTTTTTTTAAAACAGTAAACTTAACAACTCCAAGAAACCCCAAGCATAACAAATCCCGATTTTTCCCCGGGGAAAATCACCCCCCTGTGGGGGCAAAAAAATGGATCAAATTTGTACAAAAACGAGCTAAATTTTATCCCGGGCCGCCTCAGTCCCGCCCTTTTTGGTAGCGAGCACTTCGCTGAGGGGCGATTTGGGTAAATTTTTATGGGGGAAAAATACCAAAGGGGGTTTTTTTCCCAAAGGGGAATTTGTGGGGGTTTGTCCCACAGGGAAAACCGACGGGGAAAAAAAATTCCCAGTTCGAATCCCCCGGGGATGAAGTGACGAGCAGAAAGCGACAGCATGATAAAAAAAAAATAAAGGTTTTCGCTGATACCCTAAACCCAAGCGCTAAAAAGGCAAAGAAAAAAGTCAAACCAAAGGGCCTACGGCAGAAAAGGCCGTAAAAGGAAAGAAAATTTTACACAAATCCCTGTGGAAAAGAAAGAAAGAACAAAACCAAAAAAACCTGTGGCAAAGAAAGAAAAAACCAAAACCCACAAATCCCTTGGGGCCCAAACAAAATTTGGGCCCTCCCCAAATCGGGAAAGCAAAGGGGCTGACACCCAAATGAAAAGAAAAAAACAGCTGAAACCACCTAAAAACCCCCAAAGGGTTTGTTGGGAAAAAAACAACCCATACAAACACACACAACACCCAAAAACCCCCAACACACACACACACACACAAAACACACCACACACACACACAAAAAAAATCATTTTCGGTGCAACACGGTTTTTAAAAAAGGGGAGGGACGACTCAGCCCCCAAGGGGCACAAAAGCAAAAAAAAACTGTGCCAACGACAAACAGAGGGAAAAGCCAAACTAACCATAACAAATTCAAAACTAACCCCTCACAAACCCCGGGCTTCCATCTAGAAAAACAAAGGCTGCAGACTGATAAAGCAAAACGCAAATTCAGGATTACCGATGACAAAGCATGGGGAATGTAAACAAATGCAGACGACAAGGGAAATAAAAAATTTGGCTGCCCTAATCAGGCAAGCTAACAAGCGGGTACGAAAGGGCCCAAATAAACCAAAGAAAAAAAAGGGAAAAAAAAAGGGATGGTCAAAAATCACCCCCCCCCTTTTCTGAAAAGAAAGATGAGGAAAGGAAATGTCAGCGAGCAACGGGACAAAGGCTGGATATACGTACCGTGTAAAACGATCAACCCACTTAAAAAGTGACCAAAAACACGGCAAGGCAACAGACGCTCAAAAAACTACCCCACACAAAAAAAAATGAGAGGTCTCGTTAAACATCGAGACTACCCCTCTCACTCGTACATCGTAAATGAACGATATAACTCGAGAAACAAAAGGGCAAGCCAAGAGAAAAAACAGTGGAAAGGCAAGAACCGGTAACTAGCCCAACCCCAAACCCCCCAACCCAGGGAGGCCACGAAATCGCTAGTCTATTGAACTAGAACGAACAAAACTTTTTCCTTTTTACTTTTGATGAAACAAACAAGGCGAAATTGGAAAAATAAAATAAAAAAAAACCCCCAAAAAAAGGGAGGCTCCCTGATGAGATCTAGCCCGTTGTTTTTAAACTAGAGTAAACAAACGAAAAAGGTTTTAAACGCCCCCGCACCCCAAAAAAGGTTCGGAAAGGGTTTAAAAAAAACAAGGAGGAAATAAACAAAGGCCCAACTACTGACAATGGGGGTCGGGCTTCGTCCCTTTTAGATTCGAATTGGAAAAAAAATTTTAAGGCGGTTTTTCCCTTTGGGGACAGCCATTTTGCAGCGACCCCCGAGTGACGTAGGCGCTATGGGGCACTGATTTTTTAGCGTTATGGCCCACGCTTTCGGGGACGACAGAAAAAAGCCTGTTTTAAAATGCTTTATAACCCTCAGAAACACAATTTCACCTACATCATTGTTCTCAACGAACTTTTTAACGGAAAAACGTGGGCAAAAATCAAACCCCCCCAAACCCTTGGGCTTAATATGTATTGGGCCTTGGTGAAACCTTCCTCGATTAACCCAAACACGGGAAAATTTTAAATTTCCCATTTTTAAATTCCCAAGCAACACTTTTGTTGGGTATACTCCACATGTTCCAGTTGCACCAGCTTACTAATTCTGACACTAGAATAACGCCGACAAGTAGTACATGTATTGATCTTATCATAACCCAGACGCCACAAGTTATTAAAAGTATTGAGGTTTTGCCGGAAATATGTAGTGACCACTGTGTTCCATGTGCAACAGTGATCAATAACACCAATACTAATTATAGTTTCAAAAGAACATTATACAATTATGACAAATTAGATGCCATTCAATTCTGCAACATGCTGTTTCGTATAGACTTGGCCGACGCTATGCAAAATGATCCATTAACGACTGTGCTGAACATATTAATACTATATTATTCGAAGCTGCCTGCAATTGCATGCCTGTAAAAAACCGTTACAATTCGCTCTAAAGATGCTGCTTGGAAAAAATGCAGACATTCGCTGGGCTATAAAACAAAGGGTATAGGTTGTTTAAAAAAACAAAACACAGCAATAAAGACGAAGACTGGCGAGCTTATCGGACTTATAAAAACTTAGTAACTACTAAAAAATTAGAGACAGAAAATGGAATATTTAAATGAACTTGATTTAAAAAGGGATCTAAACCCCAAAAAATTTTGGTACTAAGGAATGGTGGAAACTTTAAAACAATTTATGAATAAAAAAGGTATATCCGACGACTTCCTCCCATCTTCCCTTTAATGGTACTTTGTTTTTCCCTTTCCCGCGAAGACAAGGCCAACGCATTTAATGATTATTTTATTCAACAATCGATTTTAGACAATCCAAACGAAAATACTCCAAATGAGAGTACACTTTTAATTTAATTTTGGCCTAGAAAGGAACAAGTTAAGCATTGTAGACTTCGACTTGCTATTAGCGATTTAAATTATGACTTATTCAGACGCCACCTGTTAGAAAACCCTATATGTTCATGCGGATATACAGCAGAAACATCAGAGCATTTCCTACTACATTGTCCCCTTTATAATAGTATTGTTTTTTGTTGTCATTTTAGTCTTTCTAGGTTTTGTTGCCTCTGAAGTTTTGACAACAATTTGCCATCTTGCCATCGTAAATGTCTGTGTGATTATCATTTTATCTATAGGTAACACTCAAATAAGCATATTGCTTTTGTGTTTCCTGTACTTATTTGTTGAGCTTATGATTACGATGAATGAATAAAAATTTATTTAAACCAACTAAACATTGAGATTTTTCCAGAGTACTTCGTGTTTGTTAAACCGGCGGTTAAGCTCAGTCACGTGGGAAGGAGATCAGGGGCCGTAATCACGTTGGTAAGAAAAAAGCTGACGACAGTTGTCAAAAACATCGAGGTTCATTCAGTCCGTTTACTGAGAAAGAAGCTCTGGCACCTGGCTGGCAGTTGTCGTTTTTTTTTGGTTTTTTGGGGGGTGGGGGGGGGGGGGGGGGTTGAGCCGGGTCGTGGTGGGGTGTGTGTGTGGGGGGGGGGGGGGGGGGTTAGCATGCGTGTGTTTGAGGTGGGGGGGGTTAGCTGCGTGGTTTGAGGTGGGGGCGTGCAGGCGAGTCTGTGAGTGCGAGGGTGTTGTGTTTCAGTGTGTGTCAGTTTCATTTTGCTTTGTATGACTAAGTGTGTGTAGTCATGTACCATTATGCTATCAATTTTTGTGTGAGCATTTTTTTATGCATTCCATGCTGTCGTTTAATTAAATGAGAAAGCGCTTTGAGTCGCAGAACGCGCACTATAAATTCCATGTGTGTGAGCGCGTGCACAGAAACCTGTGAACATGTGTAAGTGTCAGGTTGCACATCCACGCTAATTTACACACATAGAGTCTACGTGTGTGTGTGTGTGTGTGTGTGTGTGTGTGTGTGTGTGTGTGTGTGTGTGTGTGTGTGTGTGTGTGTGTGTGTGTGTGTGTGTGTGTGTGTGTGTGTGTGTGTGTGTGTGTGTGTGTTGTGTGTGTGTGTGTGTGTGTGTGTGTGTGTGTGTGTGTGTGTGTGTGTGTGTGCGTTGCGTGCGTGTGCGTGTGTCTGTGTGCGTGCGCGTGTCGTCGTGCGTGCGTGTGTGTGCGTTGTGTGCGTGTGTGCGTGTGTGTGCGTGTGCGTGTGTGCGTGTGTGTGTGTGTGTGTGTGTGTGTGTGTGTGTGTGTGTGTGTGTGTGGGGCGCGTGTGTGGTGGGCGCGCGCGCGTGTGTGTGTGTGTGTGTGTGTGTGTGTGTGTGTGTGTGTGTGTGTGTGTGTGTGTGTGTGTGTGTGTGTGTGTGTGCGTGCGTTCGTGCGTGCAGACGACTCGGTGAGAGCGATGATGTTGTGTTTCAGTGTGAATCAGTTTCACTTTGCTTTGTATGACTAAGTATGCGTAGTAATGTATTATTACGCTATTGATTTTTGTGTGTGAGTATTTATTGACACTATGCTCTTGTTTAATTAAATAACAAAGCACTTTGAGTCCCATATTATTATTCATATCAGTTATGTAATTATATCACGGCTCAAACATCAGGCAGAGTTTGACATTTCGGTCCAATCTGTGATACCGCAGTGAGGAATAAGATAGTTTAGTGTTGACACCCCCCCCCCCCCCCCCCCCCCCCGCTCAGCCTCCCCTCCCCCCACCCCCACCCCCATCCCCCCATCCCCCCACCCCCCTTTTGTTTCTGTTTTGTTGTTTTGTTGTTGTTGTTGTTGTTTCTCCCCCTGTTTTATTGATTCTGTGGAATTGATACTTAGTTTGCGGTTGTCCCCATTGTTTATTTGTTGCAATCTATAGTCTTTTAAACTGTTGAGGTTTGGTGGTGCGTTTACCATTAGGCTTGTCGGCAGTCCGCCGTTTTGATTTGTCAGGTCAAGCCAAGTACGTCTTGAAACCATTTAAAGGAACAAGCAAAACAAAACAAACGACAACAAACAACAACAATAATAACAACAACAACAACAACAACAACAACAACAACATAAATAAATAAATAAATAAAATAAAATTAAGAAAGAAGAAGAAAAGAAAGAAAGAAAGAAAGAAAGAAAAAAGCAAGTAAGAAAGATAGAAACAAAGAAAGAAAGAAACAAACAAACAAAATGACAATGTATAAATGAGTCAAAATTTAAGAGAGCGCAACAACAGACACACAATATTGATATCATAAGAATTATTAGATAGAATAATATTGGTTATTGAAATGCGATGTAAAATAAACAATATCACACACATTGATATGATTAATAGGCTATATACTCGGCACAGGAATAATCACTATTCTCACCCTGTCTGCCTTTACACCCACACCCGTACACCCTACACCGGCCTCCCACACACCCACACCTGTACACCCTACACCGGCCTCCCACACACCCACACACATACACCACATCACCGGCCTCCCATACACCCACACACATACACCACATCACCGGCCTCCCACACACCCACATACATACACCATATCACCGGCCTCCCACACACCCACACACATACACCATATCACCGGCCTCCCACACACCCACACACATACACCATATCACCGGCCTCCCACACACCCACACACATACACCAACCGTGATATATCAGTCTTTCTCACACTGACACATACAGGCACGCGCGCACATACACACACACACACACACACACACACACACACACACACACACCACACACAAGGCCACACGCGCATTACAACTCAGTAACGGACAAGGTAGATAAATTATTGCTAAAACAGGATGAAAATCAGAAATTAAAAGCTATTAGAGAGAGAGAGAGAGAGAGAGAGAAGGGGAGAGAGAAGAGAGAGAGAGAGAGAGAGAGAGAGAGAGAGAGAGAGATCAAATTAGTCTAAAAGATTGTACATAATTATAGTAAAATATTTACGTAACAGATCAAAAATTAAAGGTCTCAACACAGGAGCACACTCACCCTCACAATAGCCACATGCACTCTGCACTGACACATCCTGGCAAACAGTGCAGTTACTCTCTCGCCTCACTCTCTCTCTCTCTCACACACACACACATGCTCCATTTATAGTATGATATATATATATATTAAAATATATCATATATATATATATATATATATATATATATATATATATATATATATATATATATATATATATATATATAGACACTGTAGTAATTAAGTGCACAGTCTGTACACTGGAGTAAGATGTAGAAAAGAAAGAAAAAGGCAAACAACAACAACTTCATTCTCAAAAGATTGGGGACCGTTCTCGACAGCGCCGATTGCGATATTTTGCCTTGTTACTGAAACTAAAGGACAGACTTTCCGTGGAACTCCTGGCTTTTATTCGACCAGTGATGTAGTGGATTACACGTCAGTACTCTTTTCCACCCATCTTGTCGCCGTGAAATGCGAGGTTTTCACTGCTACTAGTACCAGAGATAATAAATATTATCTTTGTTAGTACTAGGGAAATACAGCTATGCGCTCGGCCAGCAACCAACTGACGCATTCCCACCTACTTCCGGCAAATCGCCTGGACCCGCAAATGACAGTCTACAACTTCGTCCTGAGAGTCCAGCTCACCTCCCTCCTCTTGATCTCGCCTGGACCTGCAAATGACAGTCTAACTTCGTCATGAGAGTCCAGCTTACCTGCCTCTTCTTGATTTCGCCTGGACTCGCAAATGACAGTCTAACTTCGTCCTGAGAGTCCAACTCACCTTCCTCCTCTTGATTTCGCCTGGACCTGCAAATGACAGTCTAACTTCGTCCTGAGAGTCCGCTCACCTCCCTCCTCTTGATCTCGCCTGGACCCGCAGATGACAGTCTAACTTCGTCCTGAGAGCTAGTCCAGCACGCCTCCCTCTTCTTGATTTCGCCTGGACCCGCAGATGACAGTCTAACTTCGTCCTGAGAGCTAGTCCAGCACACCTCCCTCTTCTTGATTTCGCCTGGACCCGCAGATGACAGTCTAACTTCGTCCTGAGAGCTAGTCCAGCACACCTCCCTCTTCTTGATTTCGCCTGGACCCGCAGATGACAGTCTAACTTCGTCCTGAGAGCTAGTCCAGCACACCTCCCTCTTCTTGATTTCGCCTGGACCCGCAGATGACAGTCTAACTTCGTCCTGAGAGTCCAACTCACCTTCCTCCCCTTGATCTCGCCTGGACTCTGCGCAAAGATTTAAGTGAAAGGGGACTAATTAGACCCCTTTCCTGTATCTCGCGGTCGCACAGCGACAACCAATCAGTCGACTATAAATTTCTATAACTCCTCCGAAGCGGAGGTAGGGGGAACGTGCTGACACTGACTTAGTGCATACTGAGATTTGACTCGACTGAATCAGTACGTGTGTCTGGGCGTGTGCACGGAAACCTGTGACCATGTGTGTGTGTGTGTGTGTGTGTGTGTGTGTGTGTGTGTGTGTGTGTGTGTGTGTGTGTGTGTGTGTGTGTGTGTGTGTGTGTGTGTGTGTGTGTGTGTGTGTGTGTGTGTGTGTGTTATACATCCCTCCTAACTTACAGACATACAGTCATGTGTGTGTGTGTGTGTGTGTCAGTTATACATCCCTCCTAACTTACAGACATACAGTCATGTGTGTGTGTGTGTGCAGGCGATTCTGAGTGCGGTGATGTTAGTGTTTCAGTGTGTGTCAGCTTCACTTGTTTTGTATGACTAAGTATGTGTAGTAATGTATTATTATGCTATTGATTTTTCTGTGAGTATGAATGTACTCCCTGCATTTGTTTTATTAAATGACAAAGCACTTCGAGTCGCCGAACGCGCACTATAAAGTCTATATTATTATTAATATTAGTTGCATAAATATATCATGGCTCAAACATCAGGCAGAGTTTGACAATTCGGTTCAATTTGTGATACCGAAGTGAGAAATAAGTGTCGAACCTCATCAGAGAGATAGATTAGAGTTGATTCCCCCCCCCCCCCCCCCCCCCCCCCCCTTTTTTTTCTTCTTTTTTTTTCTTTTTCTTTTTTCTTTCTTAGTTTTTTGTTACTTTCTTTTCTTCCTTGTTCATCGATTCTGTGGAAATGATACTAGTCTTTCAGACTGTTGTGGTCTGGTGGTGCGTTTACCATTAGGTTTCTCTGCAGTCCGGTAGCGGTTTTGATTTGTCAGGTCAAGCCAAGTACTTCTTTACTCCATTTAAAAGAACGAGCAAAACAAAATAAAACAATAACAAAATAAAATAAAACAATGTAAATAAAATTTATAAAAAAATTAAAAGAAAAAAGAAAGAAAGAAAGAAAGACCACACACACACACACACACACACACACACACACACACACACACACACACACACACACACACACACACACACACACACACACACACACCACACACACACACACACACACACACACACACACACACACACACACACACACACACACACACACACACACACACACACACACACACACACACAACACACACACACACACACACACACACACACACCACACACACACCACCACACACCACGCGCGCGCACGCACGCACGCACGCACGCACGCACGCACCCACACACACACACACACACTCATGCGCGCGTGCGCGCGTGCGCGTGCACGCACACAACTAACGAACGAAGGTAGCTTCATAAATTATTCCTGAAACAGGATGAAAACCATGAAATTAGGGAAAGCTGTTAGAGAGAGACCCAGAGACAGATAGACAGACAGAGACACAGACAGACAGACAAAGACAGTCAAATAGAGACAGAGACAGACAGAGAGAGAGAGAGAGACAGAGACACACAGAGAGCAAATTAGCATAAAAGATTGTGTATAATTATGTACCTTATGTACTGTATAGTAAAATTTAAGGTAAAGGATCGAAAGTTAATGGTCTCAATACAGGAACACACTCACCCTCATAAGAGCCGCATGCACGCCACACTGACACGTTCTGGCAAAACAGCCTAAATGGTGCAGTTAATCACCCGCCTCTCTCACACACACATGCTCTCGGTCTAATAACGATGATATATACTTTAGTAATTAAGTGCACAGCCGGTACACTGGAGTAAGATGGAGAAAAAAACTAACGGAAAACAACAACTTCATTCTCAACAGATTGGGAATCATTCTCAACAGCGCCAATTGCGATATTTTGCCTTGTTACTGAAACTGAAGGACAGACTTTCCGCGGAATGCCTGTCTTTTATTCGACCAGTGGTGTAGTGGATTACACGGCTGTGCTCTTTTCCACCCATCTTGCCGTGAAATGCGAGGTTTTTACTACTAGTAGTACCAGGGATATACAGCTATGCGCTCGGCCAGTGCAACAAAGTTCTACAACTTCTCCAAAGCGGACGTAGGGGGGAACGTGCTGACACTGACTTAGAGCGTACTGACATTTGACCGGACTGGATCATTTTGGATGCCCACAGACTTAGTAAAATTTCCGGTTTATTCAATCCGTTGACGGAGAAAGAAGCTCGGGCACCTGGCTGGCTTTTTTTCTTTTTCTTTTTTCTTTCTTCTTGTTCTTTTTGTTGTTGTTGTTGTTTTTCGCTGTGTTGTTGTTGTTGGTGGTAGTGTTTTTTTCGGGGTGAGCCGGGTGTGTCTGAGTTTGTGTGTGTGTGGCGGGGGGTGGGGGGTGAGGAGGTGGGGGGGGGGCATTTATTTAGTGTATGCCAGCACAATAAGGCTGATCGCGTAGGTGGTGGTGGGGGCGGGGGGGGGGGGGGGGGGGCTTCGTGTGCGTGCGTGTGTGTGTGTATGTGTGTGTGGGCACGTACACGGAAACCTGTGAACATGTGTGTGTGTGTGAGGTTACACATCCATCCTAGTTTACACACATACAGCCTACGTATGTGAGTGTGTGCGTGCAGGCGACTCCGAGCGCTATGGTGTTTGTGTTTCAGTGTATTGTTTGTGTATTTATTAATTCCCTTCTTTCGTTTAATTAAATGACAAAGCGCTTTGAGTCGCCGAACGCGACACCAAAATCCAAAATTACAAATCAGTTTTAAAAGATGGCGGGGGAGGGGGGCGGAATAAGCAATAGCAACCATGCAGCTATCTAAACACACTAATCAATCGTGTTATTGGTTTCCGTGTTTTAGAATATTGTTCTGAATTACATAAGTAACTTGGTGTTTTACTTTCCTGAAATTAACAGTAGCTAGAGTATGGAGCCGGACGGAAAATAAAATGAACATGTATAATCCGTAGCATAATACGACGCTTCATGGTGGATATAAAATAATATTAAATTACTACACAAGACTAAAATACAATGACACGCAACGCAAGTAAATCCTATAATTAGTGTAGGAAAATAAAACGAAGAGCAAAAACATGGTTGAATCTAGACATACTTATTATTTACATATACACTTACAAAATTACACCGTCCAGGAAGCTTGAAGTGCACTACATATTACTTCTGAACCACTTGTGAAACTGTGTTCTGAAGCAGGTGAAGGAACTGCGGAATGCTTTTATCTGAGCTGGAACAGAGTTCCAGATGGATGCGCCCGAGAAGGAGAAACTAGTTTTGAAAAGGCCTATTCTTGGTTTGGGCAAAATTATGGTTCCTGACGTAGAACGATTATATGAACAGAAAAAAAGGGATGTGAGATACTGAGGAGCAAGATTTCTGCATGCTTTAAATACTAGTAACAATAACAATATACTTGATTAATCCCAGTGGGAAATTAAAGCTGTCGTTCGATCGCACAAACGAAGAACATATCTCAATAATTCTAAATCATGAACTACACGCACATACACTCTTAGACATACGCCCCCTTTCTCTCAATCTGCATACACTAATACTTAGTTATAGCAAACCCAAAATTACTTGGAATAATGCTTTCTCTGTGTCAAATCAAAACGTAAAAACTCTCAAATTAAATATTAGTATAGCCTTATTCAACATAGGTTTCTCTCTAAGAGAGAGAGAGAGAGAGAGAGAGAGAGAGAGAGAGAGAGAGAGAGAGAGAGAGAGAGAGAGAGAGAGTAAAATATTGTACATAATTATAGTAAAATTTAAGGTAAGAGATCAGAAATTAAAGGTCTCAACACACAAACACCTTCACCCTCACATGCACACTACACTGACACATCCTGGCAAAACAGCCTAAATAATGCAGTTACTCAGCCGCCTGTATCACGCACACACGTATGCTCTCGTTCTAACAACAGTGGTATTCTGTAGAAATTATAAGTACACAACTGGCACACTGGTTTAAGATGAAGAAAAAACAAACGAAAAACAAAACAAAAACAAAAACGATTTTTTCTTCTTCTAAAAAAACACGACTGTTTTTTTTTTTTATAAAAACAAAAATTCTATTAAAACACACACACACACACACACACACACACACACACACACACACACACACACACACACACACACACCACACACACACACACACACAACAACGCGCGCGCGCGCACACACAAAAACGGATTTTTTATTTTATTTTTCTAACACAAAAAACGAAACAGACTGCACAAATGACTTAAAAATGTACGGAATAGAACAATAGACACAGATTTGAATCGTTCGTATACATGCAGAAAATACTATTTCAAGGTATTGGCAGCGCTGCTGACAAATCACAGTATGACGTAAAATGTGCGTGTTCTTTCAGTTCGTAACTCATCGTCTCACAAGTCCGGACAGAAAATTTCCGTTCCAACTTTTTATCGCGACTCTGTGTCGTCTGCTTTTTATCGCGACTCTGTGTCGTCTGCTTCCAGTTCATTCCTCTACGAAGCCGAACATAGTGTCGGAGCAGTCACTGAAAGGCTTTCAAAAGTAAGGAGATCGTGTCATTTCAAAACTGTGGGGATCCTTCTATCATCCATCTCCAAAAATACAACTGTAAATTTTTTACGGTGCATATTCTGGTACATTTTACTTTCAGTGCACAGTTTTACAACCCAGAGCTTCTACTTCAAGTCTGTTTCTTGCAGTCCAAGAGGCAATAGCGCATACAAAACCTTTACCGTTGTGTTATGTTGAATGTGTAGATTAATCGGTGGAAATTAGTTCTCGTAAAACAAATAATAATAGTGGACGTTTTTAAGCGCCTATATCTCTGCTGTTGAACCTAAAGTACTTGCTAACTTAGTAATACAAACAATAGAAAATGTACATCGAGATAAAGATCATCAAATCATGTAGTAGGAATTTTGCTACTCACTGCTGTATTGCCGTACTATGAAGAAATATTAAGATAGCCGGTCAATTTATTTTCCGATTTTTCTTGTCGACAAAGACGATGTTCTCTCTCTCTCTCTCTCTCTCTCTCTCTCTCTCTCTCTCTCTCTCTCTCTCTCTCTCTCATCTCTTCATCAGTAGCTTAGCAAGGACTAGTTGTTAGACAGGTTTTTGACTGAACCTAAACTACAATCCTTGTAAAATAAAGTTTTCGAGTTCGAGTTCGAGTTCTGTGTGTGTGTGTGTGTGTGTGTGTGTGTGTGTGTGTGTGTGTGTGTGTGTGTGTGTGTGGTTATTGAAATCGCATTCTTAGTTGTCAGTATAATATACTGTAAGCGCTTAGGATCATCTCGAGTTAGACGCGCTAAGTGCCCATTATCAATATTATCATAGTTACGTACCCGTCAAACCGTTTAGCAACTAGTGCGTACACAGGCACCCGAAGTCTTGCTCTTGATTTTTCAGCGCTTTGACGGATCTATGGCTGTGACAAAATGGATTCTAATGCTGTTGCCCCGATGCCTGTGATTGTGCACCATACACTCAGCAAATCGCCCATCTCGGCTTTCTTGACACAGCAGGGTCTCAGAGTAAGAGGTTGGTCAGCTCCAGACACCGAAACAAGAAAAATAATGTGTGTGCGTGCGTGTGTGTGTGTGTGTGTGTGTGTGTGTGTGTGTGTGTGTGTGTGTGTGTGTGTGTGTGTGTGTGTGTGTGTGAGAGAGAGAGAGAGAGAGAGAGAGAGAGTGTGTGTGTGTGTGTGTGTGTGTGTGTGTATTAGGGTCTATATCATATATATTATTCGCAGACTTAAAATCATGTCGCCCCCAACCTTCACGCACACACACACACACACACACACACACACACACACACACACACACACACACACACACACACACACGTCCTCTGTACGTGTTTGCTGGTAGGGTGTGTGTGTGTAGTTCGATGTGCGTTTTTGCTTCTAGAGAAAGAGAAAAAAAAGAGGATTGACAGCTAGCGTTCCTGTATCAGTGCATTTGTATGGAAACAGGGCAACACGGCCTAGGCGACCTGTTTGTTTACCGCCTTTTATGTTTCGCAACACATTACCCTTTCCTACTGCAAACTACGACAGCCTATCAACTGCTGTCAGATCTTTGTCGCCGTTATTAATTTTGTGCTACAGTGTCAGAGACGTCGTCGGAGAGAAGTGTGATATTCCCCATGTCTAAAGTGGCGTTCTACTACCTGCACGTGACTCCCGCTTTCCTCTCCAAGATTGACACCCCACAGCAACGCGCGAGTTTCTTACACAGGTGCGTGCGTATGTGCAGGCGTGCGGGCGTGCGCTCGCGTGTGTGTGTGTGGGGGGGGGGGGGGGGGGGGGGGGGGGGGGGGGGTCTTCTTCTTTTTTAAAGCTTTGATAACTGACCTAATTTCTAGACGACAGGAATCTGCGAAATGTTAAACTGTGAGTTTTTTATTTTATTTTTTATTCTCTTACATTACTATTTCCTGTCAAGGTCAGATTTTATGTGATTGCTATGTTCCTGGGTAAGATAACGTACAATCTACTTATGTTGAGTTTAGCCTCCATTTATCGGAGATACATTTACGCCCGTGTAAGTCCTTGTAAATTGTCATAGTCTAAGTTAGATTTGGAAATTGTGCTTGTGTATTCGGGCGCCCCTGTGTGTGTGTGTGTGTGTGTGTGTGTGTGTGTGTGTGTGTGTGTGTGTGCGTGTGTGTGTGTGTGTGTGTGGTGCGTGCGCGCGCGTGTGGCTAAGACTGATCTTTGCAGACAAGACTGTTGCTCATTATAAATACTTCAATTATTGTTTATTTTATTATTGGCGTGGTTTTTACACTCTCTCTCTCTCTCTCTCTCTCTCTCTCTCTCTCTCTCTCTCTCTCTCTCTCTCTCTCTCTCTCCTTTTCTCCCCTTCCCCCCCCCCCCCCCTCTCTCTCCCGTACTGTTCTTTATAAGATAAGCATTGACTGCTTTTTTTTCTTTGCTTTTTCCCCCCAATACTGGTGTTGAATTGATCAGATGTTCTACTGCCTTAATTACTGGTTGTATGTTCATAATGTATAACTGAGTGATGTATGCATGTGAACATTTGGCGCTGTGAACACGCTATGTTTTGTGTGGAAATTCTCATGTATCAGATTTCACTCACTCATTCATGCCTATATGTATACAAATGATGCCTGTAATTTTATATTTTCTCATCAGTAGCTTCGAAGCAAGGGCCAGTTCATGTTAGACGGGTTTTTGACTGAACCTAAACTACAATCCTTGTAAAATAAAATTTTAGAGTTCGAATGTGAGTTCGAGTTCTCTGTCCCTACAGACAGACTGAGGTTTTCGAGTGATTTCCATTGCAATGTCTTGGTCATTTGAGACCTATTTTGTACACCCATAAAACTCCACCCAATCCTTCCGACTGCTTGTGAGAGCCCCCCCCCCCCCTTTTTCTTTTTCTTTCTTTCTTCTTTTTTTCATCTTCTTCTTCTTTTTTCTTTCTTTCTACCTCTCCCTTGCTGTTCTTTATAAGATAAGCATTGACTACTTCTGTTTTCTTTTCCGATACCAGTC